>LOND01001297.1:55688-71586 GCA_014220965.1 Paragonimus kellicotti | reverse complement strand
AGAAAGAAGAGAAGAGGGGAGGGGAAGGGACCTAACTACTAAAAATAGCTACGTCTATATTCAAACATACATCAAGGCGCCTACACCTTGCAAACAAACAACCGAGCTGTAAGTGAAAGTAAGGCGTCATCAGCAAGACAGCTTCCTTACGGCTTTCACTGCCCCGCGTCATTAAGTGCACTCACTTCACAGACAACTCGGCCAAACAACAACATTCACACCAACTGTCTCCTAAACGATTTCATTTCTCTACGCCAGCCACGTGTCGACCGAAGGAGAGTGGCCAGATCCGAGTAAAATGCGTCCTTGACGCCGATGTCACTACAGTCAGTAGGAGCATAAGCAGACACAATGAATAAATTTCTGAGTCTTGCGTCTAGAGCTGGTTTTAACAATACTCGCCAAGAAGACAGCACAAAGTATACTGTTAACAGGAATGCAGTCTATCGAGGCAGCTGCGGCCATCAGCTGAGGACTATATCTACTCCAGCCTGACCAGTAGCGGCGGCCGTGGAATCACCCGAAGTGTATAACCAGTATCGGTAGACAGTGTGGGTGCTGTTAGTTCCATACGTTGACTACTGTCCTGGATTCTAGTCTCCGAAATGCAGCAGACGTCGACATTCAACGAGTCTAACGTTCGTGCGAGAGCGGCCTGTTGACCTATCTGTTTTGGCGTGCGAACGTTGAAAGCACCTATATTAATTCGCATTCTAGGTCTAAGCAAGGGACGAGGGAGGACTGGGGCTGAATGGTAAGAGGTAAGACTTGGCGACAATGTTACTATGATTAGCTATATCTGTTGTGGGACCTGTAGAGTAATTATCAGAAATGGAGGTCGGGAGGGGCCTGAGAGCTAAATTTGATAGGACAGTGGGGGAGGGGTCAGCAGTAGCATGTTTTCGCCTATCCACCCTGCTGTATGCAGCAGATAGGGCGACCCGGTTTATACTGCGAGACGGCCGATGCAGTATGGAATTATTGGTGTTGTGAATAATTATGGTTGTATGTGAACAGAGACTGACCTTTTCTGCTACCTTAGCGTGGTGACCAGGCTTGTGTGCTGTTTTGATCCGGCGGGCTGTGCTGATTGCAACTTCGGTCCCTGCAGGTTCAACCATGTCAGATTGGCCAAAGGGAAGCAGCCAGACAAAAGGCAGATGCGTTCGTTGTGGATGGTGCCAGTGTGTTGTGTTTTGGTTCGGTTTGATGTTTGTTTTTGCCTGGTCTGATTTTGTATGTGTGATAGGTTTGTCTGTGCAATATTATTGTTCCTGTGTGAGTGTGCTGAATTTCTTGGGTTGTGACTGTCGAGCCTGTTCTAGGTGGTTGATGCTGATGCGTATGTGTGCGTGTGCGTCACCTGCTGCCTTGCGGTACAGGCTTTTGAGCCAAAGGCTTTGGTTGAGGGCCCTAATCGCTCTCCTGTCTAGGTCTGGGCGTCCTGGCAGTATCTAAGCCCATATAAATCATGACGATAAACAGTAAATCACATTTCATATTGCCCCGGCAGTCGAACAGGATAGGCCCGGTCGCCCTATCTGCTACACATGACAGAGTGGATAGGTGAAAATATGTTACTGCCAGATACAACATACTTTCCATCCATCAGGAATCCTCGAGCAGATATTGCGCACTCAAGTTTCAGTGACCCTACGACCAACCTGAGACAAGCCCGGCGATGCAAGAAATTTGCTGTCTCCACAGTGGACCCGGCCAATGAAGCGAAGAAGGCCACGTTCCGGAGTATCCGCCGTCAACTGGCCGAGCGTGTCCGCGGAATCAAGGACAACTGGTGGATGAAGCAGGGTGAGCGAATGCAGGGCTTCGCAGATCGTCGACAACATAAGGAGTTCTACGATTCGCTCAAAGCGATCTTCGGTCCATCGATCCAGTCCACTAAAGCACTGGTAGACATGGACACCGGCTGTTCGTGCACCCAGCCAGAGGACATCATGAAGGTCTGGCGCAAACACTTTGGTAGCCTACTAAACCGTCCTGCTACCATTGATTGGGTGACCGTGAACAGCCTGTCGCAACAGGCCATCAAGCCTTCACTTGCTCTCGCCCCGGATTTACTAGAAGTTGCAGAGAGCGATTGGTCAACTGCGCAACGGGAAGGCTGCAGGCGAAGATGGACTGCCAGGTGAGATCCTGAAGAATGGCGGACCGGCGCTGGAACGTGCACTGCTCCAGCTGGTTCACTCCATCTGGGAGCACGAAGTGATGCCGCAAGAATTTAAGGATGCCCTGATCGTACCCTTGTTCAAAGGTAAGGGTAGCAAGCAATGCCCTGACAGCTATCGGGGCATAAGTCTGCTCGGCTGAATACGGAAGTCTTGGAGACCAATGTTCCTGAGGAGCAATGCGGATTCCGGGCGAGTCGGAGTACGATCGACCTGGTGTTCGCTGCTCGACAAATTCAGGAGAAATGCCGGGAACGCAACCAGCCCCTGTATGCTCTCTTCGTGGATTTCACCAAGGCCTTTGATTCCGTGAACCGCGAGGCGTTGTGGACGGTGCTTGGTAAGTTTGGATGTCCAGGTAAGTTCGTCAATTTGATTCGAATGTTGCATGTGGGTATGAGGGCGAAAGTCGTGTGGATCGACTTGTGATGATTTTGACATTGTCACTGGCGTGAAGCAGGGTTGTGTGCTAGCCCCAGCTCTATTTAGTTTATATTTGACTGCCATGATAACAGTTGCTTTTCAGGACTCTGGGGAGGATGGCGTTGAGGTAGAGTACCGGACGGATGGGCGCCTGCTGAATATCCGACGATTCGGCGCCCCAACCCGGTTACATACCTCAACGATGCGCATGCTTCTATTCGCAGATGACATCGCATTGCAGTGAAGAACTGCAAGGTCTGGCGACGGCCCTCGCGTCCGCGGCATCCAAGTTTGGATTGGATATTAACACAGGTAAGACATTTTCTTTCTTTCAGCCTTCTCCGGGCGAAGGTGCTGTCTGTTATACCTTGCACCCCAAATTCGCATCAATGGAGCCGTTGTCGACAGCTGCGCTGATTTTTGCTACTTGGGTAGCAATTTGTCCACCGATCTGTCCGTGGACCGCGAGTTGAGAGCTCGTGTGGCAAAGGCTAGTGTTGCGTTCGGACGTCTTGAAAGACGTGTTTGGAAGAACCACAGCCTGAAGATGGCCACTAAGCTCTGTGTCTACCGCTCAATGGTGCTGTCTATACTGCTGTACGGCAGTGAAACGTGGACATTGTATCAGCGGAACGTGCGCTATCTGAGCCGCTTTCATTTGCAATGTCTAAGACGCATCTTGGAATATTTAATGGTTGGAAATGCGGCGAGCGGACATGAACGGGATGGAAGCCATGCTGATGCTGAATCAGCTTCGTTGGCTGGGTCACGTCCGTCGGATGGGCGATGACCGTATTCCGAAGCAGCTTCTGTATGGACAACTGAGATCAGGTAAGCGAAATCCTGGTGGTCAAAAGCGGAGATACCAGGATGCTGTGCAGGTGAGTCTTTCACGTTGTAAAATTGATTTCAGATGTTGGGAAGACTTAGCGTTGAACCGGACGGTCTGGAGGAATACGATTCGGACGAACGTCCGCGAGTTCAACGAGCAGTTATTACGCGGCCGAGAACGGAAGCGCGCGGTACGCAAAGGAACCATCGGTGCCATAGGTCGTGGTGACATGACTATATGGCGTTGCGATGTGTGCGGCCGTGAATGCGCTGGCCGCCTCGGATTAGTAGGTCACCAGCGTACTCATAGTGCACCGTCGGCGAAGAGACGACGAGTACGTTAGGCTCAGGTAGGTCATATCAGTATATCCATTTTATCTCTGTTACTGATTGCATCGACCAAGAATATGGTCGTTTGGCAACTAATCCGCTTCTCTTTTCAGAAACTTGGGTGTCTGCGGTCTTCTACCCATTCTTATCTTCAGCTTTGTTGGTGTATTGTATGATGAATGGTTTGCCTGTTCTTTTCGTAGTCCAATCTGAATTTGTTTTCATCCTTATCCTCTCTAGAATGCACTAACATTCACTCGTATACTGAAATGCTTCTTGTATTACATTTTACATATCTTTCTTCTCAGTTTAGATCTTGTCATTGTAGTCTCTCTGTTTATTTTCCGAGAGATAAGGGTTTCCTTTTCCTGCTAGCCATTCAATTGGCTAACCAGCATTGGCCGGCTGGACACAGGGCCTCACTCACACACCTACTGGTCTTATTCCTTCGGGTTTACAGTGAATATGTAGTATGTGGGTGGAACCACAAGTGGTGCAGCGCAAGCCGTTTTTGGTGATGGAGTAAGCGCAGGCGTCCTTTGGTTTCGGTCACTGTGACAAGCTAATCCGTTTCGGACGCAGCTAACTATGTCAGCCGAGATACTGTCAAGAAACCGAGACCCAGACGGAAGAACGATTAAGGTTCGCAAGCAATACCTTTGGTATAGAAGCCTTTATCGTAGGATAGCGGGTGGGTGGTAGCGTGGAAGAACTAGTTTCCGTTTCGGAAAAAATGCCTTCCAACTTGCAAACTGGAGGACTGGGAGACTATGGTTTATCAGGCCTATATCTGTTGGTCCGCTGGTATGGGTGACCCTATCACTGTGATGGTCACACCATCCAGTTTACCTTAACAGGTCGTCAAGAAGCGCAAGTTGTCACCCCGTGTTAAGGTCCAATCTCGTCGTGACGTTGATGATGATTGAATGCAATTAATTTTAACAAGCAGCTGGCATATGGTGTACAAGAAGGGGTAGAAGTTAGATAAAATGTAGTAAATGTTGACTAGGAGACCGTACGTTCGCGGATAACGCGTTTTGAGAAGCATGGCGGTTCGGAAGATTTACACAAAAAGTAGTTGACTTAAAATAACCAGGAAGAAATGAGCCTCCTGAGGACAACGTCGCAGAATTGTTTTGTTTTCTATTATATGATGGTGAAACAATAAATGTTCGGCATTTTCAAGCACTTTATGACGACGTTTAACTAGCATTGGAATTCCATACAGGTGTCCCGGGAGTTGAACAATATCGATTGAAAGGTACAGGAAGCACGAATGGATTGAGTAGCGAAGCGCCGTATGTAGCATTGTTCTATGTAGCGTAAAATCATCAGAACAGACGATCTGAAGCCTAGTTGGAGTCGTCTTGACAGAAGGCTATGTGAAAGAAAGACTAGTGGCTAAGTAGCAGCGATGCGGTTCACACAAACTCATCATGCAGAGTTAGTAGCCTGTTGTTATGTGTGACAAGCCATTCTAAACGTGTACAATCGGAAGACCTTACCAACCTGGGTGAATAGTGAGGGTAACCTTAGCGACCGATTAACTACACCTCATCCGCGCTCGTTTTCGAGCGGTGAGTTCAGAGGGGTTTGGTTCTCTCTATACGTAACGTAAAACATAAACAGATGCAAAAAAGACAAACCTTTTTGGAAATGATCACAGCCTCATAGTCGTGGTAGACAATCACACGATGATCTTTTGTCAACTGAACATCCATTTCCACAAAGTCCGCGCCCTATTTGGAAGCAGAACAAGAAAACGTTGGCAAAAAAAAGAAACAAATATGAAACTAAGAAAGCCGCTGTGGAAAGTATCAAAACAAAACATAACATCACCGAACTCGAACAAAATGACCTATAGGCAACAGTCCCGTAAGAAAGCAGTACGCCTCTAAAAATATATTGTGTCGCAGATATCAACTGAGGACAAATGAGCTTAGCCGATGTGCACAGTAGGTTGTGGACAGTTCTAACATCTACCTACACATCCTGAAAGCATACATGCATTATTAATGAGGCCAACGCAAGTTTTCATATCAGGGATATTGCACTAATGCCCACAGTGTATCCACACTACGGTAAGGTAGAAGATATTAGAAAGAACAAGGATAAATTCATGAAGTACAATCACCAGGAAAACAGACTCATGCTTCGTAGACAATATGGATTTTGAGGGATAAATCTGATCAACAAATCAGGTGAACGACCTATTAGGAGAGAGGTAACCGGAAGACAAATTGGCAGAAGAGAATAAATGCTCATATTTACAAACCAAATCGTGAGGTAGGTGCCGGACAATCACAAACAGACGACAGCAACCTGCACAGTGATGACAACTGTCCTGATCATCCTGGCCTAGGCGATGGTCTACTAGCTATTGACTAGTCAGCATTCTTAAACGCAACATTCACAGTGACCAATTGGAAAGACGGCAACAAGAAATTAGGAAAAAGGAAAAATGGGGCGAACCCGAACCGAACCCTTTGATAAGAACAACGTTCCTCGCACCATTGCGCACTGTGTCCGCAATGGTCGAAAAAGACACAATCCCTTTGTGGATGCGAACGATGATGTTGACCAGGTTCAGCATCCGGATCACAGATAGGGAGAGCATAACCGAAGAGAGCAGTATACACATATTGAGAAAACAAATTACATGTTGGACTGCAGTCCGGAACGAGTCCAGGGTATTCTCCTTAGTGGTGGCCGGTCTGTAAAGAGACAATAGTAAAATCCACGCGAATTGCATGCATATGCGACAAAATGTGCGCAAAGAACTATTTATGAGGTGCGAAAAAGCAGACCAACTGATGATGAACATGTGCATGGCTAAAGCTAGAAGGCAACATGCACGCATTGGATAGAGAACGATAGCCCAGGGACGTGAATGGTTGTTTGCTTCGGTTTTGTATGACTGAGATACGAATACAGTCAACGAGATGTACGGTGTTTGTGTGAAAGAAACGGTCACACATACCATTCGATTGACCATAAAAAAGGCGATAGAGTTCATCAGCGTAGATCAATGGAAACAACGAAAATCCACCGAAATGAGTCAAATTGACAAGCACTACCTTCAGTCAATCAACGAACGAGCAACGACTCCAGCTTTTCACACCCAAAATAAGGTATACGGGAAAATACAGCAAACCATCAAATTGTTTCCAGGTACCTTCACGTAACGCGCACTGGTTCATTCGATTATGCAACTGGCGGTTAACCAGCGCAAGTCCGCGTAGGAGACAAATGAGCTGCACAGCCAGCTCAATGCGACTGGTGGGAACTGCCCCATTATGCAGAGGTCGGATGAAAAGTAGGAAATCACGTGCAACAAAGTTGAACGCGGTGTTTCCGTTGATAACAACTGAATTTCCTGTTTAAAGATAACTGAACAAGCTCTTCAAGCACACTACGATGTGGTTCAGGGTAATTCAAGATAGAAAAACCATTACTTCGTGTCGACGGGTACATAAATTCCCGGATGGCTTGCAGTTCAACTTGTTTGACAGTCACAATCGGTCACTGGCAAACTGAACAAGTCTTCAGGCTGAAGTTCATAAACCAAGGGCTTTATCAAGTTTAAATTGAAAATTTTCAAAATAGACAACGCGTAACACACAAATGTGTACTCTATAGTGTGCGCCAATAAGCCTGTAGCCCTAGGAGCAGATATGAGGATAACATTCGTGATCGCGAAACAACCGACCATGTGATCAACAAAGGTGTAACGAAACTTGAACAAAACACTAAGCATAATGCTCGAAGCACAGAAATGCACCCCCTCTCTAACGAAAGTATTAACAGCATGAAACAACACATTTTTACACCATAAGTAGTGGTCCGAGAAGGTGCAATGTCTAGCATGCACTGTTTGAAGTTTAATTACCGCTCCGTTAGCGTTGACAACAATATTATGGAATCTGTGAAGATGGTCAGTGTAGACTGATGGTCTGAGGTGGACTGTGACAATTCACACTCATCACGAACAATGCTCACCAAGCGGCATTGGTTAGTAACGTGAAGCACTATCGGCCTGATTCTAATTCGGAATACTTCTACCCGACGAGTCCAAACAAACGTGCCCAAGCAGATTAAAGTTAGGCGACCAATATGACCAAAATAACGTCCGAACTCTTTCCAATATCACTTCATTCTTTGGCAAGCATTTGACATCGCGTTGTCTCTTTGAAAGACCTACTTGCCAGAGTCACCATCAACGTGGAACAGAGGGTTTTGTAACATTCTAACGGACCACACCATTCACCATGTTTCTAAAGCTCACCAGTTCGCTTCTTCCGTTTGTCCAAATGGCAACTCATGCATGGCTGCTTCGAACAGTGATCCAAATCGATCATAACTGACTCAGATACAACTGTCTCGTGTATGAAGTTCAAAACCGGAACCCATCGATCAAGACCACTCTGGACCACCGTATTCTGTCCACGACAGTCACCAATTTCATGAGTTCTTCTGATCGCGGTTCGGATCCATCGAAGAAGAAATTAGGTGAAAATAATGTTGGAGCCATTGTAAACGAATTCGTCCTAATCAACCACAGAAAGTGCCTGGAGTGATCACTGTTTACTCTATTCTACACAGACATTTATTTACCGTGCTTCGGAAATGTTACAAAGTCGGCAATTGAGTATCCTGGTTTGCTCATTCGGAACAAGCTAATTCTCATCGACAGACGACGTGACATGTCTCTGTAGCTGTCTAGAGAAACAATATCGCCCAACTTAACTGACCCGAACGATCACAAAAGTACATAGTTGATGTGGTGTCATACCACGTTGGCAAGTTACCCAAGGTTTGACGATGAGGGCCATAAGCGCGTGGGTGGCGAGCTGTGAGCTAACGTAGAAACAAAGTGACGACATATGGTGAAAGTTATGGGTGAGGAGACGGTCGGGTAAGCTACCCACAAGAGTGGCCCACTTTTAGGTTAGGCAGCATAGAAGTACAATAATGATACGCCAAGCATGTGCATGCAGTCAACCAGCTGCCAGATTGTCGCCGTTGTTTTCCACTGACCGTAACGAATTTCAAGCGCATTGATCACGCTTTACTTGGTGCATACTGCACATGATGCCAAGTTCTAATGGGATCAGATCAACGACTTCTGAAAGAACGAAAATGAATGGTGGCAGGAGGGTGGGAAAGGAGTTGACAACAAAATCGCACACAGGTAAGTATAGTTGCATCAGAAAACAAGAAATGAGAATAGACACTCAAGAGAAAACTTACTTGAAAGATGATGTTTTAAGAAACAATGTAATTATATAACTGAAACAAAGACGATTACTATGCCAATCGAGCATCGTTGAGTCCAGAATTGTACATAGAACGCTACATATGGTAGTCGACAGGTAACTGCCATTCGTAGCCATTTGTGTCAATAAACACAACAATGTCATCAGAAATTAGACAGATTGTGGTGTCTACGTACACACAAAAATAGTCCATCGAACAAACGAAACGAGAAAAAGAGAGTTTAAAGTTACTTTTTGATGTGCTTTTTTGATTGCTCAAAAAATGAGGTACCCATACCTCGATGTCCGATATCGACGGTTCTTTGTTTTTTCCAATAGTGTTGGTAAGTGACTGCCAAACTTGGAGGTAGCGCTCTTGCCATAGGATGTATGACAAGGTAATGAACTGGTATATCAGTGAAAATGGAATTAGTGTATTGGCTGGGCTCGGGACATTCAGATTACATAAAAGGTTTAGGTACACACATCTCGATTTGAAAATAAATATAACATCCGTTGGAGAGAAAAACATATTCTTTGAGACACTTCTGTTCAACGAACGACACAGTTTTTCACGGTACACGAACCGTAGCACTAATCAGTAAAGCGCTTGAAAGTGCCTGTGAGAAACACCCATTCAGAACTATAGACAATTAAACACCTGTGTTAGAACTACTGAAATAAGCAAAACAAACTGGGTGCAAAAGTCGGCAACAGATCGAAAATGGAATTTCTGATACCTTAGTGGTCTCCGTTTTGACTAAGGTACAAAGGACAACAAATATTCAGTTAGGAACGCTGCTGCACATGATGAAGAACTGTAAACAAACGCGTCTACTGTTGAACCTCTGTGTACCCGTAACTAAGTGTTGTTTGAGTTATACCATGTCACTATACTCTTCCCAATTTGTGCTAATCTGTATCCGCATGTGCACTTCATTCTTCCCATATCTTCACAGGTGCAACGCCCCCACTTCACATGCACTCCGTGAACACTAAATCTGGTCAATAACAATTAAACAGACTTTATACATTCCAATTTACAGCTACATATACGTTCACAGGCCAATGTGAGGGATGGAAATGGTTTATGGATAGCATCTAATCAATATTGGAATAAAATTCCCTTGAGATAAGACTCGCATACTCAAGATCAGAGGTTTGAAATCTGTTCTGATGTTTCGAAAGAGGTAGATATCCTCCCCTGCTGAAGATGAGACCGAAAACAGGATTTACGATCTCCTATCAGGCCAACGAACAGTGTTTACAGGTTTCTTTCTGTAATCAGAAGTCTTCGTGTGATTCTCTTAACCTTGACCCCAGATAGGTACCCATACGTAGTGAGACTAGTTATCCCACTATCCCTCTTAATATCCCACTAAAAGTAACCGGTAAAAGATTTGCCACCTCATCTGAAATACGAGTTATCGGTCATTATGTGACTCCTCGAGGTGTACACCATACATAAATTTAGAGGCCACTGATTTAGATTTGATGTGATGCAACCAATTTTTTTACGACTGCAAATAACATTCACTAAACTGTTCAAATAATTTAAGCAAATAAGCGGTGTTCCACCTGACCGTTCGCCTCATTATACAACGAAGTATACCATTCTTGAAATAACCCATCGCAGTTTCGAAGATTACATACGAGTCAGTCACGCATTTTTTTTCGAGAACCAATGTACCACCGCCTGAAAAAAACAAGCGTTGAGAATTTCTGGTGTGCTTAAAACAAAGCCACCAGAGTTGTCGAAAATTCGCAGTGTTGTTTTACTTTCTTTATTGCAGCGATAACAATATGTACCAATGCAAGAACCACATCACTCAGACGCTTAGTCATGAAATATTACCGATGAATTACAGTGGACTGTGATAGGCTCTATCAGAGAAACGATAAATCACTGTGACGAACTAGTACTGGTATCTCACCTGTTGTAAGGATGTTTGTAAACGAGGTCTTCACCTAGAACATTGTTCGACAGCACGTGCTGTTAACCACTGCCTCATGTCTGTTTCTAGTCGTTTTAAAAATGGTAATTCCTGAATAAGGCTTTTATGGTTTCCGTACCCCAAGCAACCGAGCAGTTGGGATTCATAGAATGATGAGGCGACCTCACCCAAATGCCGCTAGTAATATATTACACCACAATTTCTCAACATCTAAAGCCGTTTGATCTATATTCTGTTTTAAAATATGTAATTGCTGAAATAAATAAGTTCCCTAAGTTCGTAAGATGATTAATTCACAAGGGCGCCTGGAACCCCAATTACTGCTGGATGAATTAAACCTTCGCTAATTCTAACGGACTCTTCACACTTACCAACTAGCAAGCACATCATCACCAGTTTGTTGTTTCTCAGTGTAGTTGGCATCTGAAAGTTACTACCAGGTGACTTTGCTTGGGCGTATCCTTATTGAATATTCAGGCATCAGCCGTTGGAATCAGTTGCTTCATTTGAGAACAATTTCATACAGTACAAAATGACTGCCGTTAATTTCGCAGAGATCAAGTTGTTACACCTCCAAGCACCCGGCGTGGCTTTGCAACGCACATGGTGGAGCGTTTGCCGTGTTTGGGCATGGTGCTTTTGTCGCTGGTTCGAATCCAGCCGAAGCCTAGATTTTTCACAATTGGGTCTCTTCTAAATTAACTAACCTGTCAAACTACTTATTGGTAAGACTGACGTTAATTCTGTGTCGTAGTGATGACTCAACATTTCAGAAAATCTACAAGATAGTGTCGACAAAACGTTTCATATTGCTAGGATTCGTCCTTCTTAATATTGATCATTAAATATTTCTTAAATATTACGTCCCAAATGTGTGCCAGAAATTCCTTCTGAAGTTTAAATGATACCGATATTTTGCCCACAACCTCACACGGATCCAAGTAAAAAATAGGATGTTTGTTTCTGACAGCAATTTGCGACCCTCATAAGGTTTGTACAATGAGGAATTAGCAAGTAACCAACAGAATCACTACCGCCGTTCAGTGTGTTCATCGAGGGCGGGTAGAAGACGATCAATAAAACATACTGACAAACGAAGTAACTGTTTATCACAACAGGCTACCAGATGTATGAGCATTAGATATGCAAGATCTATCAAGCAAGATCAGCTGAAGTCTATCATCGAACCTGCGTATTCCTCCCTACATTCATATGCATGATGAACACCATCGAGTGAAAATGAGCTGGAATGTTATGCATTTTTATTTGCAGTCATGTATAATTCGTTTCTTTAAGTGGCGCCAGCAGATGGGGACAGCACGCTGACATATCGCCAATGTTGTGGTGGTTGTTCTCTTCGCGAACGATAAGTTTGGCAGCGTAGACGTGCGTTGGCGTTGGCCTGCTTGAGTAGTAGAGTCGATCCAGCTTTCCGCTCGTCAACAGACTGTATGGACCTGACTGTCATACATTTTCGAAACAACAGCAATTTAATGGAGGAGGTGAACCACGAGAATCAGAATATTGATTCACAGACAGACCTAAGGAAATCAGTCAAAGAAAATTAAGGAGTCCGCAGTGAATATGATCTGACTTGTTCCACTTCCTGATAAATTCTGGATTGATCCCGAGAGCTATTGTGACTAGGACTTCAGTCCTACCAGGCAAAACCATGTCAGACAGATAAGAACGGAGTAATCAGATTAACATCAGCTACATTGTTGCCCACGTAGGAGTGTTTGGGTGGTGAAGCATGATTTTGTTGGCATATAGTAGAAATGCTTGTAACGGTGCAGCCACTGCCATTCGAATAAGGAAGAAAGGGATTAGAAAAGATACTCACAATGGTTGATCGTAACTGCCGGCGTACTATCCAAAACCGTCGTAAAACTTTTGGGATAGCACAAGATGCAGACATAAGTTTGAATACGTCCGTTGTGCAAAGACGTGACAAAAAGTAAAACAACGATTGGTTCAATGTGCATTCAGGCTAGACAAACATCTTACTGTGAAAGGAATGTGAATTTTGAGTTACTAGTTTCGGGTAGGGTCCCATAAGAAAACCCTATATCCTATTGTCTCGCGAGACACGCTGTTGAATCAGAGATTCGGGATGACGTCCTTCTGATCAACCCCTTCCCACCGCATTAATGACTACGAAGTATCCGAAATTGGCGTTATCTCGACAGTGATAGTATTAAGCCACCACTACCCTGTCTATTTCGACCGTCAAATTTTCCATCTTCCCCATAACTTCAGGGGATACTAGTTTCCTGAAGCCTTCAACATCCGCATTCCAGCTGGCTGTATTGGCGAGTACACTCTCAAGTCTAAAGCTTGATGTACGCTCTATCTTGAGAGTGTGAATCAAGGATTCTACAACCGTTATTTACTTGATGAAACCTTTATGTATCTTTAAACCCGAGCGCTTCTCTCACAGGGTCTCTAGTGAAGCCAGAAGCTGAATCTCGTGGATCAAGCTGAAGTGGGAATCGCACTGAGTTCCAGAGCAGAACAATGTTTGTTCGATTGGATCCCAGTGAAAAGTCACCTATACATTGCTATACTCAGCACACTGGTTAAAGCCTGTCAAGACGAATCAGAATCAGATACGTGTGTCCTACAAGGGATGGTTACATAAAAGCTACAAATAATGTGCACAGCGACGCCCTCGTCAATTTCCTGGAACAGACCAAACATTCGAGCATCACAACACAAACCGGCGACTTGAATGCCTAATTGGTCACCTTCTTCAAGATTAAAAACGGATTTGGTAACCTAGAACATGAACAGAACAGCGAAAATCTGCTGCAACCATGCTATTTTCACGTTATCAATACTTCCAGTACCGCACTTCTACACAGAAAGCACCGTGTCACAGAACACAATCCCATGCATCCAAGCGATGGAAACAAATCGACTACGCACCGATCAACCACAGGTGGCGTCACTCTGTTCGAGATTCGGTTGCATTTTGGAAAACTCGCCTAGGCTCGGAGCATGCTATTGCGCGTGCTCCCTTTGTTCTGCTTTTGTTCAGAGATTATTCACTCGTCACTGCAAGAGGATTATTTGGCATTTGAGAGAAAACGGTGTAAGAACGACTATCAGGAGGCACTACCGAACAAACTGGCCAGTTCCGGTCAGATGAGAGAATCCAATGAACACTGGGAACAAATCATAACAACTACGAAACCCCGACATGATGAGGTGTGCTCCAAAGGAACCGTGCAGTTGCGGCAGAAGTAGATTTCTGACACATCGATAAACCATACGGATAATCGTCGCTCGATTCTACCTGGCTCTGAATACGTCAGCAACCATCGTGGAGTAGAACGCAAGCCGATCAAAAGCTTGCGCTAAAACCGTGAATATCGTTTGATCGGGTGATCGAAAGAGACGATACAAACCTTTTAATCTGGGAATATTTTTCCCTAGTCGTAGTCACACTGGTTATCTCGTTGGTGTACGTTAAAACATACCTTTCAAAAATGGTTGTCTTATCACGAGTCAGTAGATCCGACTTGGCAGGTCGCCTGAACATTTTGAGGAACAGTTCATTTGACCCCAACCGAGCCATACAGTTTACCATCCTTACTGACCACAAGCCGTTAACACACGCCTTCAACACTTCCCCAGACAGATACTCACCGAGAGAAACCCGCCACTTAGACTTTCTCTCCCAGTTCTCGACGGACATCCGCTACATCGATGGTCCAAGCAACCTGGTCGCAGACGCTTTATCTCGCGTGCACATTCATTTATCCGCATCTCCCATCGATTTAGAAGCCATGGTGGCAGCCCAACAAAACGATGCGGAATTTAATCAGCTACGTTCTCATCCGTCCCTGAAATTCGTTCACCTACCACTCCTGGCTGTATTTGACCATTGTTGTCTCTGCCAAATAGCCCACATTAAATGGACTGATCGCGTGAGCAATGCGACAGTTCGCCGGCGCGTATTCCGGAACGCTCGGGATGCGCGATCAATTGGTCAACTACTCACGTTGCACAGCCTGCGATGGTTAGGTCACGTACTCCGTATGCCAGCTGAGCGTTTACCGTACCGGGCATTATATACTGAGACCACCAACAGTTGGGTGAAACCACATGGTGGTCAAGCGACAACGTGGTCACGAAATATGAAGACCCTGACTGCTCCACTGAGTAAAGTGGGTAGGTGTCGCCTGCCTGGATGGGGTCCTCGTGATCACTCAAACCGCTGGTTGGAGACGCTATCCGAGATGGCGGTGTGTCGCAGTCAATGGCGTCTGCTCTACATTTTCCAGTTCTTCAGCTTAGACTTCTTTTATTAATTTTCAACCTTCTTAGTAGCGTTTTCTTCTAGGATATTCCACGTCACTGTTGAGGTGAGCGGCAGCCCGAGCCACAGTACCTTTGGTCAGGCTCATGGCTGATATGATGATGATGATGATGATGATGATACAGCCGATAGGCCGGAATGATCGATTAATACGTTTCCGACGGCCCCTGTCAGAGGTAGAAATGATCCATGAGCGCAAGTGTCCGAAGCGTTACAAGACTCCTAGGCCATATTTTCGTCCTCCTCTCAAGTGAGGTGGGGAGGGTTTGCTGTTAAAGCTGAAGAAATGTTCTCAGGTGGTTGGGGAAACTGGACAGACACCGCGCGATTGATGCACATCAGCGGTTAGTCCCGTTTTCGAGCCAGTAGACCGATGTCCGTGTGACAACCACGGGGGTATCGGCCCGGCCTCTACCACGTCCAAACTATTCACTGTCGTTATGCTGCGTCGGTTCACCCAATCCACTGGATGTCAGGTACGCGAAGAATAGACAAGATTCTGATGCGATAACGGGTGTATTGATCACACTTTTACCCTGTGATGGGCTTTTTTGAAGCAGTTGACAGTCGCGGTCTTTTTAGACCTAAAGGCCA
>LOND01001296.1:75551-88095 GCA_014220965.1 Paragonimus kellicotti | reverse complement strand
GATAGTGTCGTTTCGACATTGTTCCGTAGTGACAGATCTGAAGTTACGATTTTTGACAAGTGACTTTAACTTTGAGGGACGTGATCAAAATTCTGTCTATTTTCTTGTTTGCATGTTCCCATAAGATGACGAGCAAGATCTTCGCTCGAGGGTTTCACTCATGTATTCTTAAATGTTGAAATGTCGCTTTCGAAAGTCTTACAGTAATGTATTCGTAAACAGACGGAGATACAGTTGATAAAAATGTCGGGTTTATTGGGTTCAAGGATTTTCACGGCAGCTAGGAATTTGGTAAATACGCGGCGCCAATCAGTCCACTGTTTTTAAAATTTTGTACAACTTGGGTCAGCACCGAAACGTTCTGGTCTCGGAATAAGTCCCATTCCAAATTGTTGTCGTGTAATCGACAAACGAGCGGTTAACCAAGATTTAATAGAGATCTGTTGCTGAAGAACTAAGGTTTATTCATCTAACAACGGCGGTATGGGAATTGAAAAGACCGTCAGTTAATGATGTGTATTAATAGATAATCTATTACAGTTAGTTTCGTTAATCATGCAGCATTTTGTGAAGGCTGTTTCAATGTTCGATCATTGTGGTGAGCAATAGCTTCCGACGTTATGTAAAAGTCTTCTCTTCAAAACTGCGGCGTTTTTGCCATACGCGTATTGTGAACAGGTTGTGTCCTCCTGTTATGGCAGCGGGTTGCTGTCCGTGTGTATGCTTCCCTTCATTATATGAGTCATTCGGTAGTTTGCGGTCAACGGAAGTACTTTCATAAAAGCTACGGAACATTTCCAGGTGCATCGCGGGAGCTAGGACAATCGATTTCTCTCCGTAAAAACTGACATACTATGGCCCTTGCGTCATTGTTGGTCTAAATGTTATTCTCTTCCTTTGGGGGTATTTTTCAGTTATCGCTATCACCGGTTAGCAACACAGTCCGCCCATCTGCGAATTCTTTCAAATGCAGCAATTTCTGCCCTTTACATATACCTCACGGACACCCTTCTGATTCATGAATTGTTCCCCGTTACTAGCTATAGTAAACAACTCAATATGGCGAACATTTGAATACATCCCTACGGTGGACATTCCAACTCAATCGATCACTTTATGTCAAACTCTCAACACCCTAGGAAAATGGAGTTCGAACTTTCTTTGCTGGTGCGTAACATAGATCTCTTCTTATTCAGCACACAAGCGTCTTATGCTTCGTTAACTTGGACAGCCGCTCCCCGTTGTGTCTGTGTACCTTACGGTATCTGGCACTGGACGTATTTTTTGTTCCTCTCGCCTGTGGGACTGCTGCCCTGCCGTTGGTTTGTGTTTGTTTTCATAATTTGAGTGGCCCGTGCTGCCGTTTTTCATCCGCGCTGTTGAAGTCGTGAATCTTCCAACCCAGCTTATATCTACGACAGGGGGTATCTCGTACTGAGCTGATATCATAAGTTGCATGACGAAGCGGGAGTGGAGAGCACTACGGCCACTAATGGTCTAACTGAAGTTTGAAACGTAACATGTTTCACAGGTTGTATCCTAGAAAAGGCAATGGAAAAAGGAATGTCTGGCTGGAGTCAAGTTTTCGCCAACACTTGAATGAGAAATGTGGAGATATGTTCCAGTCAACAGTGAATTGACTTCCAGTTTCTTGTAAGCTGTCACAAGAAACCCCCGAATTTGTTCCAGCGGCGAACGGTTGGATCTTGTTTGTAACTGTTTAAGTTCCGTTCAGGCCTAACGACGTTGAATTCTTGGCGGCACACGAACTACGTTAGCAGAATGATACTTTATTTGAAATGAAGCATCTCCCCATGTTGGTGTTGTGCTGCCAGACGCCAAACTGCCCATCCACCCCGTAAAATACTATCGAAGTTTAATTATCACAGTCTACTTATATATAGTGAGTAGTAAGGGTTTGACTGACCAAATTACGACCTTGTCTTCCAGTATAGCCGGCGCTTTCCCCGCTTCCCGTGAATATCCGCTGTGAAAAGAGATCACCGTATTCCCATTTCCGAGTATTGTATTCAGTAATGAGACCAGTTATGTTGTTTCACCGACTTTCTTTCGCATTACACGAGGCTATTCATCTCAGTCTTTGGCGATGAATTTGTCGCAGCATTGCGTTATCTAAGTGTATTTGACAGCACTGTTTAGCCCCTTCTTGCTTTGTAAATCTTTCTGATTGAGTCCAGCTACTTAATCGTTATTTCAAACCCTTAGCAATCATAGACGGGTCTTTTCAGATATGTTGAACGGTTATTGGATGCTAACTTCGTCCAATCCCAGTACGCTGTGGTCGTGGTTGGTCAGAATGCTCCCCGTATTATACAAAGTCGATTGTTCTTTCTTTCTCTCTCTCTCTCACACACACTCTTTCACAGAAACCAACTTCGGTGCTTACGCTGAGTTCTGTGGACTTCCTCATCACCGTCTTGACCACTCTGTTTCTGGGCGCACTCATCCGTAAACTTGTACTGCTGTCTTTTGGTCGTCGGCGTAAGTCACTCATCACCCCACTTTTTCCAACTACAGACACCATCGGCCGTGGTAACGCACGGTCGGCCTCGCAACCCGGATCAACCATGCGGAATAATCGACCTTTGCCTGCGTTTCTGAATGGAGTGGAAAACGTAAACCAGTTGCTTGCCTCCTGCCCATTCATGGCTGCCTTACAGGCGAATGAAGAGAATCCGGCTACAGTAGATGGCTCGTGTGATAACGTTGAGACAAGAATGAACACATCCGAAAATGCTGTAGCCAAACCTTCATCACCGGGTAAGTGTCATGATGCGGGTATGCATGGTTATCTTGATTCTGGCTCAATGGCTTAGTCTGTTTTTTATATCTCCCACGTTCGTTTCCAGTGAATTGCGTATCTAGGACACCTTCATCTGCAATCGGTTGATCTTAAGGGCTTCTGTTCATATCATACTATCCTGCTGCTAAAGCGCTCTTTAGTTGTCAGTGAGGTTTTGTTCATCTCTTTCGTTTTTCATGTCACATTGATTAAAGAAATATGGCCTTTCCCAAGATAAAGTGAGCTACGTTGCTCGTGTCTAGAATGCATAAACGTTTATGTAATTTTATTTTTTTTGCATGGTATGGTCACGTTGAGTCTTTTGTTGAGCACTTGATGTTGCTGAACCTAAGTTATGGACTTTCGATACAGAACAGTGGTTGACTTTATTGCCATTACGTTTCCTTGTTCTCGACATTTGTATGTGTGGTTGTTTTATAATCATCTGCCAATTCGTACTGTGATGCAGTGATTCTTAATTTTTACACATAGTGAATGGTAAGTGCCTTTTTCAGTCAAGTTTTTGATTTTCCATCTTGTTTCATGCCATCCGGATTGGAAATAGTCTGGCGGTATCAACATCAGCTGCCAGTCACCCGGTTTTGTGTTTCATCCGGTGCATCAGCTTGCATGCGCCTGATTATTTAGAGGTTGGAAGTTTAATTTAACCAAGTTAGGTTTCATGTTGACATTCACGACTGCATCGTCTGGAATATCGCATTCGAGGCAATTTGTTATTTGTTTTTCACTACATGCAGGTGTTTCCACAGATACAAAACATTTTTGTGAAAGATCACAGGTATAGGGAGAACTGGGTGATGAGGTCATATAAGTTGGTCACTATAAACTATCCGTCAGCGTTTCGGGCTTGCTACATTTGGGATAGGTTTTATAACACCAGAACTTGACATGTTCGGCTGATCGGTTCTCGTTGGGTTAAGTTTTCAGTTTACTATTGGGTTTTCGCTACCATGTGACATACGTAATCTCGAGTGGGTTAGATGTGGTTGTGCCGTCCACACCCAAACAAGGACAGTCGTGACAACCGAGCTTAAACTCGCAGCTATATGATTAGTAGCCAGTCAATCCTCGTTATCACCGATTTACTGCGAGATTCGTGTTATTGGCAGTAGATTGACCAGGATTGGTCGTAGAGTTGTTTTCACCTACTGCTCTTCCGTATATGTGTATATTGCTGTCTCAAGTAATGTTTCCTAAAGGAAACATTTACAAACCTCTACAAACGAAAACTTCCGAAATTTCATTAGAATAAGTTATTGTCATTATTGTTTCTGCTGTTTTAGAAGTGTCACGCCGTGAGTAGATGTGGTACCGTTTTTACGCTTGCAGGAAAACTTCTTGCTGGAGGTTGTTTATTCCATCATCTTGCCCTCTGTGGCGACTAATTCATGCTGTGGGGATATATTTACGATAATGAAATCGATTGATCAGTTGTGAAGGCAGGCGGAATCTAGGTTGAATCAGGTTACAAGCTGTGAGAATTTCTTATTTTGAGACGGGGATTCTGAGTTTCATAGGCAATCTTAAGGTGAACATTCCTTTACGAAACGATCAATAAAGAGAATGGACTCGGAAGTATTTCAATCACGGGAAGCGAGGGTGATTCAAAAGAGATTGCCAGTTTTAATGAGTTCTAAACGACGAGTGTGTTTTCTAAAATCAGGACTCAGCAGTTGGGGAATTTGTCTAATCACACCTAGTGAACTTCACATTCCTTCCGAACAACTCCAGTTACGTGCCTCATTCGACGCCCGGTAACGGTTGAGTCCACAACGTGTATGTCTCAGTGTTGTGTTGTTAAAGAGTGATTCTTTACTCCACCCATTTCCTGATACATAGGCTCATCTTCCATTTCCCTGAGTTGATACACCGGTTTACTCATATAAATATCTTCCAATTTTCTTCCGCTGAATATGTACACAACTGTAAGGCTGTAATCTGGATTCGGCTGCTTTCGCTAGCTGTACTTTTATGTGATATTTAAAGCTCAGTAACTCAACTTGCCGTTTCAGAACAGTCTGATAGCTCGATAGACGAATTCAAGGATGAATCGCTGCACTTTCCCTATCGTGCCGTTTTGTATTAGCCTCATCGTTGCGACTAACTATCCATTGCAACCAAAGCCGTTTATTGAAACAAGTTCTTGATCATTAAATTTTGCACTTAACTACTGCCGGTTGTGCACTCATTTTGTCAATCTGGAATCTCAGTTCACAGCGTATCTTTCATTCAACTATCGTATACGCATCTGCTACCCGTTTGACTGGTGTTGCTTTGTTTCTGATTTGTGTCTGTCACTTCTCATCCTTTGTGTCCTGATGATTTCCCGCAACTCTGTTTAAAACCTTTCACCGAATGTCAGATTATCATCTTCGACCTCCTCCCCCATTCCAGTGTCACCCATTCACTTAAGAAGACAAAACAATAAGTTATGCGCTTGAAAAATGACTTTCCTTGAAAGTAGGTATCGAAGATGCATTTCGTTCGCTCATTAATTGAGACTTATAATCATCTGTATACATGTTCCCCGTGTCCGTAGGAGCTGGACTGGGCATTTTTGGAAGCTCAGTAGTGTATAGTGGTCTTTCATCACTCATCATTAGGTGACACTTTTTAGTCACGAGCCTTAGGAAACTGTCCATGTCTCCCTATTTGCAGCGCAATGTTTCATCTGTTTGCTGCTAAAAACAGGTTTCGCATTCCTACAACGAATTCAAAGATGTGACTCATGTGGTGTCCTTCTATTTGGCATTTTATATAGTCTGACCACGACATATACTACTCACCTGCTTATTGGGGAATAGGGATTACAAAGCAAGGGGGAGATTGGTGTCAACGACAGTCGTATATGAATGGACTGAACTTAAAGCATTTGGGTTGCGTCGTCTCGGCTGTCTAAACGTGACCAAGTCGTATCATATTCGGCTTGCCAGATTAATCACAGTGTTATCTTAAATCAGTTTGTAAACATAGAGCACTAGCCAGAATCGCCTATTTGACGGCGCTTTGGCGAATTGCACAATACTTTCTTTAGGCTGTTAATAAACTCCACTCCTCTTTCTGGCGTATCTGAAAGTTCTAAAAGGACTTTTCTTGAAGTTTCCCTCTGTACAGCGAAATTGGTGTTCGGGTGCAGCGATCGATCGGATTGCATCGGTTTTATTCCCTACCGTGATCAAGATATCGTCCACATGGTGCTCGCATAGACTTAGATTTCCTACTTGGCGCTTCGTTATTCCCACTACGTATCCCATGAGGCGATTCGCTTAAGTAGCTCCATGACACGAATTTGGGCATAGCTGTCTTCTTTAAAATTGAACTGTACATTGTAACTACAGAGTTTCAGAAGTTTTTAACTGGTTACAGGTTACGGGTAATTAGACAGTGTGGAACATTTTGCGTTGACATTGCGACTTTGTTTGTAAGAAGGACAGGATCCGATTTGCACACGATCACGTGACCGAAGTGACTCAGTCCAAGTATTCAAAGTGTGTTGTTGTTATAAACCCCAGAAAAGATACGCTGGATCTTCCACGGATTAGTAATGCGCTGGATAGAAATCGAATTTTCCTCCTGGTAATGAAGAAAACTGAAAATCATGGCTATCAGACAAACGCGATTGTCCCTGCAAATTGGGAATTCACTTTGCTCCTCTCCACAACCTGAGTAATGGAGAAAACCACAGAGTGCTTATATGGTGTATGGTGACCTACAGACTGAAGGACAGTTATTAAAAATAGTAATTGGGGTCACTAAGCCACCGATGAGTGCGGCAGAATAAAGGTCGAGTAGGTAAAAAGAAGTCGCCAAGGTTACCTCCGGTTGGTTTTGGGAATTTCCGCTCACTCTGATTGGGCAAACTCTCTTCCTCAAAGAATAACGCGGTTTTAGACGGAATA
Source organism: Paragonimus kellicotti (assembly GCA_014220965.1). NCBI lineage: Eukaryota > Metazoa > Platyhelminthes > Trematoda > Plagiorchiida > Troglotrematidae > Paragonimus > Paragonimus kellicotti. The sequence continues at coordinate 81,372 of LOND01001296.1, read as the reverse complement.
AATGGGGTTCCCTAACAGATCTATTCCTGTATCATCGTGTCCTAGAAATCGATGTCAGATGTTCGTTATTTCTCTATTGTCAAATCACTCGTGCATATGTGATGAGATTTTGCAAAATTTTAGGCGAATAGCATCTGATTTGGATTTCATTGTTGAAATAGTTAAGGGAGACCACTTGTTTTGGCATGGCCTAGGAGAATGTCATCATCGATTGATGCGCAGGACTTTATATCCTTCCGTCACTTTGGTGGAGCACAGTGATACAGTATTCTCTGTACGCACTTCGTATTTTTGTGGAATTCACTAGAATTCAACTCATCCTTACTAGGCGTTTAATGCTGCGTAAAGTACCTACGGATCAGTACGGTTCTGTAGGTCGGTAAATACCATAGATGTTATAAGAGGATCACAATGTACGGGTTGTTGGTAGGCACGTATGGACAGCACATGTACTCATTGGGAATTGCGTGCTTGTTTGCGTCGAGCGATTTACCCTCGCCGAGACTTCAAATGGTCTTTGAATAACTCTTTCAAGGAAGTGGATGGTCTGTACGAATTGTTTTTGCGTCCCAGGGTTTCATGTATAATTCGCGTAGCTCTTATGTTCACTGTGACCGCCGTACGTTTACTTACTGTCCATCCGATTCGAGTCCGTTTGCACTTGTTATACTGCTGTCCTTTCCATATAAGCTTCGTCGTTCTTTCTAATCAACTACCGTCTAATCGCGTTCTCGCTTGTTAGTATCCCGCTGTGCTCCTTGTCAGTTATTCCGGCATTTTTATCTATTCTGCCTCCACAGCCTGTTCTGGCCCTCAACAGTCAATCAGCCGTTCCCGAGGGCTGTCATCTACGAAACGATTCGGACCGTCTACCACAGCCCCCCAGATAACAGTAACGCTCAGCCAAGAGGAGGAGGCCGAGGAACGACGAGCTCGTTTAGCCCAACTGGATCGCATTCACGCACTTATGCAATCTCAGCCGGATCGATTTGGTACGGTGTCGGTTGCTGACATGCGACAGCAAATGTCTCACTATTACTACTACGGAGAAGAGTCTGCGCTCACGGCAGCCCCTGACAGTTCACAATAGAAGAGGCGTCCACAGACTGTCATCAGTACGTTGGTCGCTGGCCGTTGCCAATAGAATTCGGTTTAACTAGGGTGATTTTCACGCTTATGCACATTTACGGATAAACCTTTGCACGCACTAAACACGGTTTTTTCATTGTTACACCTCCTGGCGTTTGGTAATATAATGTAGTTGATCACGTTTGGGGAGTTGGACACGTCAGGCTACTTAAACATTATCAACACATTCAGGGTAGCCGAACTCGAAGCTCTAATGGCATCCCTCGGTCTGCACGGGTTGGAGAAATGGGATTGTTTTTCTAGTTTTCGAAAGTTTACTAAGCGAAAATCGTCTCTTAGATTTGCGAAACACGAAGAAATGTAACACTGACACCACATTCGGTTTTCATTGATATAATTTTGGAGATGGTTGAAACGTGCTTTCGGTTTCGGCTGCCAAACAGTTGTTTCTCTTCTCCAGCTCGTTGTCTGAGTTCGAAATTTCGGTTCCACGCTCGTTGATTCGAGCAATCACGATGTAAATGTTTGAGCATTATCATCGTCATAGATAACAATCCGTCAGTGGTTCTCATTGGTGATTAACTACCATACAACCGTGATGAAAAAAGCAAGCCTTGGATATGAAGAAAAAATAGTAGTGGAGGAGAGGACATCTAACTACTAAAAATAGCTACGTCTATATTCAAACATTCACATCAAGAGTGCCTACACTTGCAAACAAACAACCAAGCTGTAGGTGAAAGTAAGGCGTCATCAGCAAATCGACTTTCACTGCCCCGCATCATAAGTGCATTCACTTCACAGACAACTCGGACAAACAACGACAATATTCACGCCATTGTGTCCGGTCGACCGCCATTTCACTTAGGTAGGCGGACGCTAAAAATGACGTTGGTGTACTTTCGTCTAATGCAGAAGCGTTTCACTCTCTAAGGCGATCAAATTCATTGTGAAGTTAAATGCACTGAATCGAAGTGTACAAAAGAAAACGCGACTGATGAGCGTCATCATGTTCAGTTCATTGAGAATGAAGTCACGCTCGTAAGCTATACTAATTCCTAAATAGTTCCACTTGGATTTATTTCGGTACTCCTTTTTTATTCTGTTCGACATTTTAGGGTTAAAATGTTGTTCATTTTGTCCCAACAAAGACGATTACTTAATGGCTGTACTGAAAAAAAGCCGTCATCTATGTAATGGTACATAAAATATGTGAATAAATATAGTTGGCCTTCTCATGTCAGTTGGGATGATTCGTGACGATACTCATGTAGGCATGCGTATGCATAATGAAAGTTCGCGAATTCTGACGTGCCGTGTGTGAATCCTTCATAATTGGCAATCAGCGGTGTCACTGCAATGCTGTCCTGGGCATCAGGATGTGGTGGGGCGTTTTCCGCCTCTTCATATTTACGTCGAGTCATTTTCAATATTGTATGAGGTCCGTCGGTCCATAAGTTAAAAAATGAACGCCTTCAGCGAATTCGTGTAGCCCTAAATGAACTGACGGATTTCTAGCATGGCGGCTGGTTCAATTACCATGTTTACAGTTTACGGTAGACGTTGCGAAACAGTGCATTGTTTTTCGACCTAACTGGTGCTTTCGGTAAGTTGTTCGCAATCCGCTTGGTACTCTTGGTCGCCTCATCTACTTTATGTCATCTCCATTTTGTGTTGCTGACGTGCTACCTATAATGATAGCGAAGGCGCGTGTTGTCTTCGTCGTGTGCTGCTTCACAAGTACGTCGGATTGTTGCTCAAGGGGATTGCGCACAAGATGAACCTACTAACAATTCCGTTGTACAACTTGAAGACTTCATCCATCTGAGCATTGTAACTCTCCGCTTTCAGTCATCACTGTCTCCGCCAGTTAACTGATATCAAACTGGTTGGTGGTGTGTAGAACCCAATATTTTGTCCACTTGTGTTTTGGCGGATGGTAACTGAGATAATGAGATTCCACGGACTGCGGCGGTGAAGTCACGTACGCTGCACCTGGGAGAATTCACGAAAGAGCCAGAGGATGACGCCCGTTTACTGTAACAGGTTTGACCACTGCTGTGAGTAGAATTAGGATGTTTATCGTCATCAACGAACCGGTTCCCACCGTTCGTTGATCAAGCCTACAAACAGCAGTTTGTCGCAGTCAATGACGCGCTTATATTCTTACGATTTTGGTTCCTCCCCACAACTTTTCTTGTGTTTGCTTTCAACAGCTGTTACACTTTCTTTTCACAAACCAAAATCGACCGGCTCTTTTGGTTGACTTGCAAACACAAGCATCCATCACGGTCCCAGAACAGGTTAAGAGAAGTTTTCGCAAACAACTGGTTCTATTGCCCACTAGGGAAATGGTAGAAAACTGTTTCGACTTTGTTGGGTCTCATCAGTATCACACACGCCGGGAAATTCAGTGGGTAAGTCCTTGGGCTACCACTTTGTGTGGCCTAACAAACCGACGCTTATTCACAGGCCTTGTTTTGTATTCCCGGGCGTGTATGGTGCTGATAAGACCCAACGATGTCAGAATGGTTGTCCATCGTTCGCTGGTGCTCAGTGGGACCAAAAGTTTTCTTGTGCTTTCAATTTTCCAATCGGTGCGTTATTGGTAAGGATACTGCTGGCCCATGGACATAGCTAGAAATGTGTGTATGTATTGTGGTGCTCAACTTACAATTGACTTCGCCATCCGCATTATCTTCCCGTCTCTCCTCTAAGTATAGTGTGATACAGCGGTCAATGCCATACGAGCTCAACTCAAACTCAAACGACTGGTGACTTGTAATAAAATTGCGCATACCTATCCACTCTTCTTGTTACAAAACGGTTTAGCGTCCTTTTACTCATTGCTTATCGTAGACATGAAACGAAACGCATATGTGCTGGAAAACATCTTCTGGCAATACTACATGTGCTCGGGGTTGAAACAAAGTTTATAGAAATTGCCAGAAATCTCCAGGTTTATTCGATTACTGCAATCATCTGATCGGTGAGTTTTTGTTCGCAGGTGAACAGTTTTGATCGCTTCTTTCATCTGGGAGATAGAAACTAGAGGTTGACGCATCATGTCAAAACCGTGTTGGATTGTTTGCCATTGTGAAAAATTGATCTGTTCATCGGTTACGTATAAAATTTAGCCATGCAATGTGTGGACACTGATGAGAAGATTGCTAAGCTGCAAAAACAGGAAGCATTTAATGTACACTATCTGCTGCCAAATACATATTTTTGTATACTGTCATCAACTGAAGCTACAAGAAAGCTTTATAATGATACCAGTTGCATATAAGAGGAATTTTGCCCGTTTTGATGCGATACGCGATTATGAATGTTTGGTTTATCATTTTTCCGGAAGTGGTGTGTTTACTAATAACCAAAAACTGACACAACAACGATGCAGCAATTTTAACTTTCAGCCACATCCTTCAGTGTCTCTATCCAGCGACATCGAGCATCGACCAGTCAAAATTGTTAATACTGATAAGATTAAATTTGTAAACCATTCTTTGTGTTCGCAGCGTTGAACCCCAACATCACAGTCCTACGTAGAAACCGTGAGTTCGTCAGGTGCCTAACTATTTGCGAGTATTTCCGAAGGATTTCATCTGATGATTGCTACGTGGACAAACGCACGTTGACTTGCAGTTGCGTTACACTTTTCTGATCGTGTCAGGATGTGTTACAAGATCCTGGATACCAGCACCCTAACCCCCATGCTAATGTTGTCAACTGGGCACAAAACATTGCAGGTTCTGGCGAATGAAGGAGTTTAAAGTCGAATGGGAATTCGCAGCGCGTTACCGGTGTTGTTTCTCTTTTTCTCCAGACTGTTTTTCGCTTGGCCATTCTTCCTCGTTAAACTTTGAGCATGGTGCCTCTTCTCTTATGCAACCAACTGAACTTTGCTTGTCCACCTATCGTTAAAAACTGGCTTTGCGAATTGTTCTCAATCGAGTTTGGAAAAGAGTACAATGACGACATGGTAATCATGCATGCTTGTGGGTAGTTTGATTAAACCAACGGTAGAGTGTTAACCTTTTTATTCAGTCATTTTGCTGCTTTGCCATCAATACGTACTGCTGCAGACATTAGGCTTAAAGTCAACTGCACCACTTTTTCTCCCACAGGAGTTACCGCCTGTGTACAGAACGTAACAAGTAAACATGATGGTGCAAGAGGGAGACCTCAGCTGTATTTCCTACGGAGGATCGACATCTGCTTAAAAGAATAGCCGTATACAGACTTTTAGAATGTGTGTTGCACAGAAATCATCAATTTGAGTTTCTATCATAGTCTGGGACGTTCGGACAACCCAACTACCCCTGTCACTAAATGAGAGGAGGAAAAAACCAGCTTGACATCCGCACGTCTATCGAACTTCGGCACAGCTGCGCAAACAATCGACGTCAGTTAGTCAAACATGGCAAAATTATTACCATCAATGAAGCGGCAAGGATAAAAAATGTAGCGTCTGATGGTTGTGGCCGTGAAGATGACGTAGTCAGGCCGTTGAATGACCTCGACCTCGAGCTACTTAATGACTGACTGCCTGTACGACAACAGACATGGATTGGTTGGCTTGACCATAATTGGAGAATTGCGTTTTACTGCCCTTTTTCCCGAAGGAGTCTTCGCAAGTTCCGGCATGAACTACTTAATAATCCCATATAAGTAGTACTACCCGCAGTACGTATTGATGGCAAAGCAGCAAAATGACTGAATAAAAAGGTTA
>LOND01001296.1:62659-75451 GCA_014220965.1 Paragonimus kellicotti | reverse complement strand
CCAGAATCGCAGTTGGATATTGCGTCCATTGTCATAAGACAGAACGTCAACTGAACATGCTGATAAGAACGGATCTGGCGGCAACCTAAAGCCATCTTGAGAAATGAACTGCTCAATTATTTAGGGTATTTTTAAGATGTGTGGCATTTACTGCATCGTTATAGGTGCAATCGTTAGCCACCTAGAATTGAATTGGATGGAAAAGCTACAGCGACTAGGCACATACATCAGTCTTTGCAATGGGACTCTGCTGTAATTCTACCCTGCCACGGGGCTTCTTCTGTAACCACTTGACCAGTTGGAGGACCGTTATGCTCCCGTCTTCACAAACAATCCCGGAAATGACATAAAAATGTAGGCCGCGATGCTAAATGTGTACTCGATCACGTGTACCATACTTCCAGAGGTAAACCGTGAATAGGTTTGTTTCGGAAGCGAGTATTGTGCTGCTTGTCACTTGCTGTGTGTCGGTTGCGCCGACCGTAGTTGTGAAAATGTCTAGCTCAGTCGTTCAACTTTGCTTATCTCTGCAACGGACGCGTTCTCCAGGCACGATATGGGACATCGACTTGCCAAATTAGACATAACGGACGTGTTTCTGCTTGCACATTTTCCGGCAACTGACGGCTATCAACATTCACATACTGGTAGCCTTTTAGTGAAGAGACAGCACCTATTACCCTTGAGGTTATGGCACATCCTCTCACAACCTATCTCCATGACAACAAGCGCATAAGCGGCCCGGTGGATAGGGTTGAAAGGTAATCTGCGGTTCCTGGCCCAGTCCAGGAATGTGAATTCTATTTGCTAACAGACAACTAAAACTCCCCTAGGGCTGTCTTAAATCATAGTGGTCGCTTTGAAGTTTTATGGGCAGGTTTTCTTCCAAATAACTGTTCTATGTTCGGATTGGAAATCATTGCGCACATGAAATGATGACCACTTTTCAATTCCGAGAATTGTACCCAAACAGCCCAACACGAGTTTTGCCTATAGGTGCGTGTGTATAAAAGTGTTCAAATAGAACGGACCAATCACAATCTGAGTACAACGGATAAAATGGGGTCTACTGGTCGCGTGATGAGAGAAAGCACGTGAAATGAGTGAACCCACAGACCCGTTTGCTTGGCTAGAGATGATTTCACGGCACAGTTAGGGTGGGTTAAATTCTAATCACAGACCTGCAATCCCAAGTCAAAATTTGGACTCACCGCTCGAGCACTTCAATATTTGCCCAAATATGCTGATTGGACGTCAGCCAACCAATCGGATAGCTGGGAGCGTTTCTGAAGAGTATTGGACTCCTCACTGCCTCGGTCATTTGTAACCTATAATACAGCACTGCCGTAAAGCAGTTTCAGACGGACTAAATACAGTTGCTTTCCATGTTTTTCTCTGTTTTGTGATCGGAATTTTGAGAATTAGGAATCCAAGCGTTCTGATACTGTGGACTCTGTCGTAAACGGTTGAGTTGTCGCTACGCGCTTGCTGATACAACAGGAGTCCACCTTAACATGGATCATGAAGACTTCACAAAAAGCGGAATATGGAAACCATGTTTTTTACCTTGCCAAGAATGTCGTATTTTCAAAAAGCCATATGCCTCAGTGTCAATCCACGCTGATTTTCTTGTGCTTTTCTGGCACGTATTGGACATTCGGAGAGAGTACCTACAATGACTGAATATCGCTGTCGTACACTTGAGAGCACCGAAAAGTCACTAAGCTTACTCAGAGTACGATCAGAAACGAACATTTTTCTGCTGGTTGTTTTATAAGAGGTGACAGTCTTCCTTGCCAGTAAATATTTTGGACCGATCATTCCCACTGGGAAGTTTGAGACAACCACGTTTCTCCAAACTCGTTATCCACAAATGGCCGATTCCCTTTCAATGTTTTTATCCAACTTTGTTTCCTCTCTGTAAGTCATTCATCAAAAGTTTGACAAAACTGTTTGCATTTTGTCATCGCCATTGCACAAAGTTAAAAGTGCATACGGACTTTGATGGACATCGATTGCGTAAGCTTCGCAGAACGTGGCGAGTCACTTTATGTTCGCATGATGAGCTCATCATGCCTATTAGATTGATTTTGACAATAGATCATTTACAATCATTGTTCGGGTTCCTTTTATGGTTAGTGAATTTTAAGGAGAAACTTGTTTATCCTGTCGGTTAATATTACGTCCGTATAAGGCTTCGCCTGCAAAAGTGTTTATTAACAAATACAACATATGAGACCTGTAAAGAAAATACCACCTCGGATTGTAGTTTTGGTTGATATGTCAGCACCCGGTACTGATGAAAAGCGATTTGTCATTCTTTTCGATTATTACTATATTACCTGTAACTTTAAGTAGTATACGACATTCGCGAACAACCAGTTAAACTTGACATCTACAGTATGATGCACCACTCAAGCTCCGATTGTCCTTTATTGACTATCGCACACGGCCAATTCTACCCACCTACCGACTTCTGAGGACAATCGAAAAGGGAAACGGGCTTGTGAATTTTAAACTGAACTTGAAATGAACAAAACTGAACGGAATGCTACTGTTTGCACTAAAGTAAAAGACTACAAGAGGCGTATATCGACTTAAGTGCGAGCACTAGGCAACTTGCATCGATAGAACGGAGCGATGTTATTTGGAAATCGGGTCACCGAGACCTTCCTGAGGTTTGCGCAATTCTTGCTGAACAAAACAACCCACACTGTCTTGTCTGTAACACAGCACGTGAATTCAAATAAGACTTTCATATCTTTTGTCGGAATGTATTTCCTAGCTCATCTGCACCGTGTTGCATGAAAAGGGAAGGTTGTTGACAGACCACACTAGCTTAAACAAAATGAGAGGAGATAACTGGGCTCGAATCCCTAAGCGTGTAAGGATGGTAATGGATTTTGTCTTCATTGAGCTATCTGGGGATCACCGAGTCATTTATACGAAAGTGTTTTGCGTTGTCTACGCGAATTCCCTAGTTAGCGCAAAACCACTCGGTTTTGTAAATTGCACCGAGTACACTTTAGTCTACCTTGCTGATTCCATCTCGAAGTTCGTGTATAAGCTACAATTTTGCAGTGGCGCTGTCGAAACATCAAATCTGGGTATATCCCCGTTGACTTTGCTTCGGGCTATTGATATTATTTTCTGTTTTTCTCGTTTATTTTCTTTCGGGCGTTGCATTCCTCCAAGTTTAACCTTCCGTTTGTTCGATACTCTTCTGACGGGCGTAAACCGAGTTGTTTTAGCTATCTTTCAATTAACCCTCTGTTTGTTGGGACATTTGGCAATTAGGCGTACGTGTTTACCGGAACCGCCTAGTTCCTGTTTCTCCACGCTGGTTGGGTTGATCTCTATCGCCACGCCCAGTCCGTTATCGTTACCTCAACCGCTGTGACACGGTAGAATGTTCTGGAACACTAATCTTTTAGGGAGGAATGTCTATCCTAAGTTTCGCAACGACGTTTATGGTTCACTACCAGTGGACTGTTCTGAAAATTATATAAAGAAACGGAATGTTGAAGAACTCCCTGCACTTAAGGGTAAATTTAGGGGAATGTGGTTCATATGAATTGTACGCTATCCGCAACATACATCTCCACAAAAATAATTTGGTTAATGCTTTTCTGTAGAACATGTACTGTACCCAAATTTCGATTTGGTTAAAGCTCGCCAGTGATTCATGTCCGTACCGTGATCGGGATCCGAATTTCGATCTGCGTTCTCATGGTGTAACCGTATTGACGAGCGTGTCATTGACTTCACGGTAGGCACGCCCAATACATCATAACTAAGTGCCCAGGCACTTTCGTTCGTGATGAGTTCTCGTTTTTCTTTCGAAAAGTACCAGTTGAAGGGTTTATCCAAACACGGTCAAATGCGAGTGGTGTTCACATTAGGTCCGAATGCGGTTTGCTCTACTGTCTCTCAAAGTCTAGGTGTCACGCATTCAACCGCCTATTATTATTATTATTATTATTATTATTATTATTATTATTATTATTATTATTATTATTATTATTACAGCAATTGGATCTCGCTCATTTATCTCATCTGTCGAGACAGGTAATCCATCGTGTTGGATTGTTATCAGTCAAGGAATTCTCGTTGCTTTTTAAAACCTATATTTTACTGACTCATCTTCCTTGGCAACTGGTATCTGATTCACCAATTATTTTGCTATGCTTATCAACTCTAACGTGGAACAGTGCAGCCGATCTGGTCAGTGAGAAGAACTGTACAGATACAAGGGCGTGTTAAGATCCTAGATGACTTGCGTGTATGTACTAATGACTAAAGTTCGCTGGAAGCACATGGTCGGTTCTGTTGCTTTTTTCCTTTTCGGACTCAACATACGGAACCCACCAACTGGTCGGGGGGTTCTAATTGTAGTTTGAATACCATCTGAATTCGTGCGCAATCAGTCAGATCCTTCGACTGACACGTTTCTAGGAATTGCAGTTCATATTCGTTTCCTATGATGGGAATCTCGTGGTCCTTCCCCTAGTTGACTGAGGGTCGCGGCCTCTCCGATTGTCTGGCTTCGATGCTGGTGTTGTCTGACTGGGTTGTCTATCAAGTTCAAATGGTTAACGAAGCGGAACAGCTAATGCCGTAAGGCAGCTACTCTCAGTTGGAACTTAGCTGTTGATTTTGTATTGTCTGGACTCGCTGGTGTCGGATTGATTGTTTAAATTTTTCGAATTCACCTTCAGCTGTCAATCTTTGTGACAGTACGGTGGTGGAGCATTAGCTCCAACCACCGTCATATTGCCATCGGTAATGATATATTTCTATGTGAATCGCCGAAATCACGCAGGCAATTTTGAACAAGGTGATTGAACAGTCTATGGTCCATGTGGACTGCGCTTCGCATCTTCAAAGTGCGAGGTGCTGCTTCTGAACTGTGGAGTTGCCATATTTTCTGTTGCACACAGTCCGCTTAAGACTGTGAAGCACTTCACATGTCTTAGTATCACCGCTGTTGTATAACAGGCAGTTTCGTTTGTGAGTAATATACTACTCACAAGCGACATTCGGGAACAAAGGGCAAGCCCCAACGCCAGGAAGACGACGGACCAGAAGTGACTATCGGAATAGTGTGTACGCGCTATGGGGGAAGTGCCACCAGGGCGAATGACAACGTACTGCCACCCAATGTGTATGTGAATGCACGTCAGCGGTGCCAATGATTGTAGGTGTTCGTGGTCGCATGTTTAATGTAACGTGTACGGGTGTTCGTGCGATACATGACCGCAGGCTAAGCGTAACTTACGGCCACAGTACTATAACATCAGGTTGCAATATTGTGGTGGATTATCAAGCGGAGGTGAGAGTATTCCAACACTTGGCGGAATACCTCAACGCGGGGGAGGTCCGTCCAAAAGCCCACAGCGAGCAGATCGGGACAACGTGGGCGACCGGATGAGTCATCGCTCGACTGGATCGGACCAACGGGCGAGGCATGGCAGGCAAAATAGGATGGATGACCTGATCGGGGCGCGGTTATTCCAACACTCAAAGGAATATCTCGACACGGCCGCGGAATACGGTCAAGCCCACAGTGGATAGATTGCGGACAACACGAGCGACCGGACGAGCCATCGCTCAACAAGATCGGACTAACGGACGAGGAGTGGCAGGCGGAAAACCCCCGGTAGAAGGCGCCGATCACACACGTAAACCGGGCAGAAGTGCACACGACGTGTGAGCGGAAACCTGGACGTGTTGTGGACTGGAATGATGACTCATAAACGCGAGCGCATGCGTAGCGTGGTAACTAGCGTGTTGGACAATAAAGATTGTGCTTTATTGGACGCCTTCTCGCTACAATATCACAGGTAAGATGTCAACACTTATTGCTTCTATTATCTTGTGTCATCTGTAACCTCAAAATAACATCCGTTTATTTGTAATCGTCAAGATGTATAATGCCTATGTATGCTGTCGATGATCAAACCAATGTAAAATTTGAACTATACGGTTAGAACACGAAGTGTGATGAATACAAGTCTTTTTATTAACCCATCAGTACCGGAGTTACTGTTGAATCAACAGAAGAGGCGGATTATATGTTCTAATAACCAAGTGTTGTGATCCCAAGAACGCGGATGTTCGCTGGGTTGTTTATTCAGAAAACCAATACATGGGTTATGCGCTTCAACATGACTACAAACAAAAACACTCATCTGCGTACGACACTGGTCTCAGAACGTCACGGTTGCCACGGACGCCAATACTCTGCTTTTTATGTACGACGAACCATTTCATACAAAACTGCACTCTAATGCACGCACGGAATGTTCTGGACATGCATGTCTTTAAAATGGGCAGAGGGCGCGAACTTATACGTAAATATATACACTGATATCGAACGTGATTCTACAAATACACTGATAAACAGTTTAAATGAACAGTCGCTTACGACCAGGTTCACAAACGCAGATAGCAGTGAAGTGGGAACACTTGATAAATCGTCCAGTTAATTCGGGTGGTAAGATTATCAGTACGTTACTGTTATTCATATAAACAAATATGGTACAGCGTGATAGAAAACGGAATATAACTAATAAAGTCGGATACAGTTCAACTGTTTATAACCGATTTAGTGTCTATGAGGATCGAATAAATGTTTCCCGTATCGAACAGATGCTAATAGGGACAGATAATACAAACTAACGGGTTGCGTTAAATTCGGGGATGAAAGTATACTACTGTAAACATGAGTAGAATAAAATTGAGTGTGAAATTAGAACCCGTAGCTACAGTGACTAATCGGTTTCATGCCAAGCATTATAGATGAGAGATAGATAGTACCGTCGACAGGTTAGAAAAGAAACAATTGTCTGAATGGGCACGAAAGTTCATTAGGGTGTCGCTAGGGCAGCCCGATGCGTCCGAGACACATTCCGTATAACCTTAAAAATTTTCTTTACATTGCTGACAGCGTGGACAGGGGTAGGTAGCTCCGACAGTTAGCACCAATAGCTTACTGAGACAAGGCCGGGCGACCAAATCGATATACCAACCGTAAAGCATTAGGTCGTCCGACTTGACTAAGATGTGCATTTCATGAAGTATCATGCACAGCCGACAAACCTAAACCGAACTTCAAGTAAGGGTCAAAAAACGACCTGAACACGGCACAACCGCTAACTGATTAAAATGCGTACAGTGTTCTCATGTTAACTCATAAGGTATCGAAACATTATTGAAAAGAGGAGGGGCAATAATGCAATGTGAGCAATTATCCCTGTATTGTCCCCAGCCGGATAAAATGGCTTCTAGGAGTAAGACATTCATTTTGTTCAAGCCTACTTTTGGACATTTTTATTATGGTTACTGATGGATAGCGAAACCACGGTCTGTCTGTTACTGTGATTAGATCGAAGCATCTATTCAATCGCGGAGCGATCATCAAACAGTCCCGCTCCCATCATCCCAACACGTTTGATCAGCCATGTATTCCTGACTGAATCATGTCACACCCAGTTGCCAACCTGCTTATTTGAGCTGATTCTGAAGTCAACGTGGTTAATGATTTGCTCATGCCTGGATTAAGTCACCTTGGTCTGTCTAATCGACCTGATCCCCCTACTAGCCCACGAAGCCCAATTACCATATATTCTGGTGTTCTAACAAATGGAGCCGACCGCCAGTGACTTCGGGCTTATGAACCACGAAGCGAGGTTAGTGCAGTACGTGTCAGCTAACTTCCCTGGACCTGTAAAAAGGTTTAACATCATTGTCTACTGGAACATAAAATCATTGGAGTGACCTATAAGCAGAGGGTTATGTGCACATTCCCAAAGCGGAGTAGTTGAATATGGGAGGATGAAAAGACCCTAAAGTATAAGATGTACCCTTCAACCCGCATCAAAGTATTGCGTTGAAGCGATGAAGTCAGGTTGCAGCTTGTGATAACCGAATGGCTTATAAATGAGGATCCACCGTGTACTTTTTTTACAACTTGTAATTGTGCACAATTAATAAAAACCGGCTAGTAGTCCGTTCCTTTGAAAGGATAAAATAAAACAGCAACACATTTGGATTCAGTGGACAATAAACAACGTGCGTTAGATCACCTGGCCAGATCGATATGATCATTCTGCAATGTGAAGTAGAAGGTCTCTAAGTGTCAGACATCAAGTCAGCGCCGTTTGCACACTTTAACAAACATGAGCTATTTGAGACGGACCAGGGACTCAAATAGAGCGAAAAAATTGAGGAAAGACTTCCATCTTGGAGGTCACCTGAGTTCATAACTGAACGGGGAAGGCGCCTAACCATTTGAAAGTTTAAATTGAGAACGATCCTACAAGTATACACCCAATGATAGTATAATGGAGAGTTAGGTGTCACACCCTACCAATGAAAAAACATTATCTCTGGATTAATGCAGTATAAAGCATCGCCGTAACCTAAACGATAAAAACGGGTTGCTTCGTTTGCCATCTAATAATAACAAAGTGACGTGAGTCATCATTTGTGTGCATGTTACATTAGTAGTTCGTTTGATCAGCACAATGTTACCGACGGTCAGACGTTTGGAAATAACGTAAGAGCACGGTGAGCAAATCGTTCAGATTGGTTTTGTTACCTGTTTTCAGAACGTCTCGCAATTACCCATACTGAGTTTTGTGCTTTGTTGTCCAGTCATTTCAGTAGGTTTTCGGTTATCGACTGGTGCAGTTACTGTTCCGTCTTACCGCAGTAACTGGCATCGAAATTAAACTGATGAAGAGCGAGACGGAGTGGTCAAGTAGACGTCTAGTAGTGTAGTGAAGAGGAGCGATCGCACTATACTACTCACACCACTGCTATTCAGTAGTGGGGCCAGAGCATAGATTTTGACATTGAAGTAGCCGCAGGAAAAATACAAGAAGAAATCGGAGTGCAGCATCGCATGAAATGGTTCTTGGTACGTAAAGGAACTGAGCATTGGCGTCTGTGGCAACCGTGACGTTCTGGGCCCAGTACCGTACGCAGATGAGTTTTTGTTTGTTGTCATGTTGAAACGCATAACCCATGTGTTGCTTTCCTGAATAAGATAATCCTTGCGCCATCCGTGTTCTTGGCTCACAACAGTAGTTGTAAAAGGCAATCTCCGCGTTGACAGTACGATGCGCACTTCGGTCAAGGACGGGTGCCATTCATGAAAGATTGCAGCTGAGGACTCAACATTGTGAGCAACAAGTTTACTCCGAACAGCAGTTCCATAGAACTTCTGTGTTCAAATTCATGTACACTGTGGGCCACCTGGGCTTATTCCTATTGTGGTATCAGTACTAAGCTTATGATGTCTACTAGTTGTTAGTGTCATTTGTTCAGCACAAGCTTATCATTGGAATCTATTTTCCTTATTATTTAGTGAACATAAAGACAATGTGAGACGATTAGACACTGAAGTCCAGGTACCCAAGGAGGCTTCACAGTTCACTTGGGAGAATGTTTGCCGTGTGGCGGCATGCAGTTTCTGTCGCTGGTTCGATTTCATTTGAAACCTGAATTTTTCTCAAGTGGCTGTCTTCATAAATGGTATATCTACCGAACTGCTCGAGAGAAGTAAAATACTACCTAGGTTGATATCACCAAGCGATGCATTTGTCAAGGGCTGTCCTCTCCCTGGGCAACCATCTGTGAAAGTACATGGATCCTGTTGAACAATATTCTAACCAAGGCACATCTGCGAGCATAGAGTGCAAAACTGACAACATTTAAAACTCAGGCGACTCAATATATTGCATAGCATTAGACGTAGAGAGGTAAGCAATCTTCTGTTAGCTCAGATTTGGAAACATAACTGGGTCGCTTTTGTTGTCTGAACAACATAGTCCCAGCCACATATGGTGCATCTTTCCTATTTCGGCGGGACCCACTGGAAGGATGTCGAGACAGTGGTGTTAGGAACATTATTTTTGTTTATATTTGGATAAATCCTTCATCCATGCTATAGTAAATAAGCGTACCTATTCACTAACATCGACATTTACTTACTTCATACACAGTTACATACGGGGTGCACTTATTCCGAGCGATCCTGCTAAAGTCGACAGGCACTGGAAAACAAATTCGAATTGTATTCAACTGGATGTTAAGAAGACAGGACCACAACTATCTTAACGAAGTGGTCTAAAATACACTCATATGTACTGACATCCATATCGTCATCGTCATAATCATCATTATTATCATTATCAAACATATTACACAAGTGGTTCACACCACTATTCAACTGCCACATAATCATCAAGAAAAGACCACATCTGAGCAAAGGAAAAGGGGGAGGCGAATAAATTGCTAAAATCAGTTTCATCCATACTTAAACAATAAACATCAGGGAGATTATACATCGCAACCAAACAATTTGAAGATAGCCTAAAGTAAAGCGTCATCAGCAAACAGCTTCCTTACGGCTTTCACTGCCCCGCATCATTAAGTGCACTCACTTCACAGACAACTCGGCCAAACAACGACAACATTCACGCCACTGAGCTCGATTAGCCGCCATCTCACCTAACGTCTCAAGCCACCGACTCTGTGAGTCGCGAGGGCCCCAGCCCGGGAGACGAACCCGATCTACAGTGGCCAACCCCTTCATGAATGACTATATTTCCCTACGCCAGGTCATCATCTGTCCACCTCGCACCTTGCGCCAGTCAGCCGCAGCGTCGGCAAAGAGTGCTCGGTGTGGCAAACGACTAGCTGGCATCCTTAGTACATGACCTAACCATCTAAGTCTGTGTAAACGTAAGGATTGAACAAAAGAAATAGCTCGACACTCGCTTCGTTGTTAACCCCGTAGTATCACCCGATGCGGGCGATCGAACGCAGACATCGGTGGTCAAATACCTGAAGACGGTTCACGTCTTCTATCCTGAGCGGCTGTTTTGTTGCACATCCTTCACTGTTGGCTGCTTCAGAGAAATACGTCTTCATCGCTGGAGGTGTCTTGAATTAGCGAACACCGCCCTAGCCTTGGAAATACGCGCTTCTATTTCATTCCCTACACCTCCGACGCCGCTGATGCAGCTTCCCAGGTATACAAACCGGTCAACAACCTCCATGACTTCATTATCTAACATTAAATCTACGTGATCACAACAATCTTGCAGAAGCACTTTGCATTTTGAGGCTGCAAAGCGCATTGGAGTGAGTACCACTAAGGCAGCTTTCTAAGCTGGTTTGGTAATTATGCCTTACCGATGGTAAAGCCAGTTTCTCAACAGCTAATCGTTGCTGTCGGTGGGGTCGTTGCCCAGCAAAAGTAAGAACAAAACGACAACGTACCAACGCATGATCTGAATCCAAGCATGTGCTCCAATAAGAACGACAGTCTTGAATGGAACCCCGCCACCTATAACTAACGGCTGTGGTCTATCTGAGACCAGGCCTGATTCGGAGAAGGCGGGCGCCAAGTATAGCATTGACGTGCACGATGCCTAAAACTAGTGCTGGCTAAAAATAGCTTATGCTCAGCGCACAGCTGCAACAATCGCCCACCATTATCTGATCGATGTGATGCTATCCCAAACCTACCACCTAAACGAGATTCGGCTTCACCAAGGCGACCGACCTGGGCATTCATATCTCCGGCCAGAACGACTATATCAGAGCCACGTGTCGACCGAAGGAGAGTGGCCAGATCCGAGTAAAATGCGTCCTTGACGCCGATGTCACTACAGTCAGTAGGAGCATAAGCAGACTGAATAAATTTCTGAAAGTCTTGCGTCTAGAGCTGGTTTTAACAGAACCTGCCAAGCGGACGGCACAAAGTCTACTGTTAACAGGAATCCAATCTACTAATGCGGCTGCGGCCGTCGTGCTGAGGACTATACCTACTCCAGCCTGACCTGTAACGGCGGCTGTGGAGTCACCCGAAGTGTATAACCAGTATCGGGTAGACAATGCGGGTGCTGTTAGTTCCATACGTTGACTACTGTCCTGGATTCTAGTCTCCGAGATACAGCAGACATCGACATGCAACGAGTCTAACGTTCGTGCGAGAGCGGCCTGCTGACCTATCTGTTTTAGCGTGCGAACGTTGAAGGCACCTATATTAATTCGCATTCTAGGTCTAAGCAAGGGACGAGGGAGGCCTGAAGCTGAAGGCAAGAGACGGAACTTACCGGCTCAGTGTTACTACAGTTAGCTACATCTGTTGTGGGACCTGTAGAGTAATTATCAGAAATGGAGGTCGGGAGGGGCCTGAGAGCTAAATTTGATAGGACAGTGGGGGAGGGGTCAGCAGTAGCATGTTTTCGCCTATCCACCCTGCTGTATGCAGCAGATAGGGCGACCCGGTTTATACTGCGAGACGGCCGATGCAGTATGGAATTACTTTGTTGTGAATATTCATGGTTGTGTGTGGGCTGAGATACTGCCAGGACGCCCAGACCTAGACAGGAGAACGATTAGGGTTCTCAACCAAAGCCTTTGGCTCAAAAGCCTGTACCGCAAGGCAGCGGTTGGATGTACCAGAACTGGTACCTATTTCGGAAAGAGATGCCAACCTTCTTCCAATCCTCAACCTGGAGGACTAGGAGCCTGGTTTGTCAGACTTCTACCTATTGGCCTGCCCGGTATGAGTGACTCTATCGGTGTGGTGGTCACGCCGTTCAGTTTAGCCCAACAGTTCATCGAGATGCGCAAGCCGTCCTACCATGTCAACGTCCGGTCTTGTGACCTGTAGAAAGACTCGTTTGGTTGTGATGATAAAACGCTTCTCTTGTCCATTGATTTGCAAATGGTAAGCTGAGTATCCAATATGCTGAAAGCCATTTCGATCAC
>LOND01001296.1:48154-62372 GCA_014220965.1 Paragonimus kellicotti | reverse complement strand
TCCATGACTTCATTATCTAACATTAAATCTACGTAATCACAACAATCATGGAGAATCACTTTGTATGTTGAGGCTGCAAAGCGCATTCCGGAGTATTTAGCAGAACGCGAAATAGCGTTTAGCATTGTTTGTGCCGCTTGAAAGTTGTCAAACAGCAATACCTTATCGTCAGCATAATCAAGATCAGTCAGTCTTTCACCAGGTAGGAGGTCCACGCCGGCATCTTGTGAGTGCCGCAGACAGTCCTCCATTATTTCGTCCATGACAAAATTGAACAAAAATGGTGAAAGGGGACAGCCTTGACGTACGCCGCTCCTGGTGCTGAAACTGTCAGACAGTTCACCGTAAACCCTAACCTGAGCTGAAGTATGGGAATAAAGCGCCGACAGTATGTTCACATACTTGGTCGGTACACCCCTGCGTTTAAGCGACTCTAAAAGTGTAGATCGGTCCACCGAATCAAACGCACCTTTATAGTCGAGGAATACGGCGATTGTTGGCCGGCGGTACACGACGCTGCTCCAGAATTTGACGAAGGGTTTAAATGTGATCCATACAAAGATGCCAACCTTCTTCCAACCCCCAACCTGGAGGACCAGGAGACTGGTTTGTCAGACCTCTACCATTGGCCTGCCTGGTATGAGTGACTCTATCGGTGTGGTGATCACACCGTCCAGTTTAGCCCAATAGGTCATCGAGATGCGCAAGCCGTCACACCACGTCAAGGTCCAGTCTTGTGACCTGTAGAAAGACTCGTTTGGTTGTGATGATAAAACGCTTCTCTTGTCCATTGATTTGCAAATGGTAAGCTGAGTATCAAATATGCTGAACGCCATTTCGATCACGAAATGCGCTAAGTTCCATGAAAATGAACTGTGTTCGTTTGTCCACTACCCAAAATCTTTGGCATCCCGAATCCATTGTTCAACTGTGCAGTTGTACAGATGTTATTCTGGCGCTGGAATGATTCGGAAATCATACTTTAAGTCATTTGATGAACCTGTTGACTACAGCCAGATATGCTTGACCGCCGCTTGTTTCTGTAAAATCTAAATGGAGGCGATATCATAGTTGTGTAACTGACGAAGACTGTAAGATACACTTGATCTCTGGAGCAACATGGACAGAGTTGTTCGAAACTCGACGTCTACTTGAAGTTAATAAACGTAACTTTGCACCACTATTTTAATTCGGTTGATCTACCGATATCCTGAGTGAAATTGCCCGATTACACGAGTACGAAGTCCTTGTAAGATCACAACTAGTATATATGAACTTAGGGAAACAGTTTCGCAAGAGTTGCAGTAATACCGTAGACCATCGTCGAGTTAGTCAGTGGCCCATTTCGTGCGAATAAAAGTTATCACTTGCACATACATTCAGTCACGCGCTCCATCGTCTCCTTAGACATTGTATCCGACACTGGTAAGGTGCGGATGGTTATCAACAGCATTCGATTGATTTTTGACTCGATATTAGGGGCAGAGATGAGGGAGTCCTCGGTCCCGAAAATCTGGGCCGATTACACAGAAGAGGGGGGGGGGTCAGCTGGCAGTGCATTTGCCTGTCATTAAAACCCGTTGACAAGGTACCCAATCCTTAGGCAAAAAATGTAGGTGGTTGCTTGTTATTCGTCAGTATGGCTAAGTGTCGCTTGTAGATCAGTTTATGGAGTTTTTCAGTTGCAGAGGTAGTCGTTCTCAGATGAATCGAATGACTTGACAGTACGAGTACTGGTTGGGAATAAATAGGAGAGTATGCCACCTATTTCATAGCTGAAAGCAGCCGAAGTGAGCCGTAGCTCATGTGACTGGTCTGAACGTGAGTACTAAATTTGAGGTAGGCATTGACTTTGGCTGATCGAAGGTGTGTTGATTTTCCGAGGAACTATTCCCACATGAGCAATTGTTTGAACAGGCTTCGGATTAAAAATCGTAGTAGAACAGCGTTTCACAGGTTCAGCAACTCGAAGAACGATTGTAGGGTTGTAGCATCAGACAGCGAATATATCTGTTCGATACAGTCTGTGCTATCCAGATCACGTCAACAGTCGTCCTTAACCATAATGAATCCCTTTTATTCAAGATTCCCCTAGGGGAGTTTTAGTTGTCTGTTAGCAAATAGAATTCACATTCCTGGACTGGGCCAGGAACCGCAGATTACCTTTCAACCCTATCCACCGGGCCGCTTATGCGCTTGTTGTCATGGAGATAGGTTGATGTGTTTTGAAATGTCCATAACCTCAAGGGTAATAGGTGCTGTCTCTTCACTAAAAGGCTACCAGTATGTGAATGTTGATAGCCGTCAGTTGCCGGAAAATGTGCAAGCAGAAACACGTCCGTTATGTCTAATTTGGCAAGTCGATGTCCCATATCGTGCCTGGAGAACGCGTCCGTTGCAGAGATAAGCAAAGTTGAACGACTGAGCTAGACATTTTCACAACTACGGTCGGCGCAACCGACACACAGCAAGTGACAAGCAGCACAATACTCGCTTCCGAAACAAACCTATTCACGGTTTACCTCTGGAAGTATGGTACACGTGATCGAGTACACATTTAGCATCGCGGCCTACATTTTTATGTCATTTCCGGGATTGTTTGTGAAGACGGGAGCATAACGGTCCTCCAACTGGTCAAGTGGTTACAGAAGAGCCCCGTGGCAGGTAGAATTACAGCAGAGTCCCATTGCAAAGACTGATGTATGTGCCTAGTCGCTGTAGCTTTTCCATCCAATTCAATTCTAGGTGGCTAACGATTGCACCTATAACGATGCAGTAAATGCCACACACATCTTAAAAATACCCTAAATAATTGAGCAGTTCATTTCTCAAGATGGCTTTTAGGTTGCCGCCAGATCCGTTCTTATCAGCATGTTCAGTTGACGTTCTGTCTTATGACAATGGACGCAATATCCAACTGCGATTCTGGGGTCCACTTTGCAAATCATAGTGGTCGCTTTGAAGTTTTATGGGCAGGTTTTCTTCCAAATAACTGTTCTATGTTCGGATTGGAAATCATTGCGCACATGAAATGATGACCACTTTTCAATTCCGAGAATTGTACCCAAACAGCCCAACACGAGTTTTGCCTATAGGTGCGTGTGTATAAAAGTGTTCAAATAGAACGGACCAATCACAGTCTGAGTACAACGGATAAAATGGGGTCTACTGGTCGCGTGATGAGAGAAAGCACGTGAAATGAGTGAACCCACAGACCCGTTTGCTTGGCTAGAGATGATTTCACGGCACAGTTAGGGTGGGTAAATTCTAATCACAGACCTGCAATCCCAAGTCAAAATTTGGACTCACCGCTCGAGCACTTCAATATTTGCCCAAATATGCTGATTGGACGTCAGCCAACCAATCGGATAGCTGGGAGCGTTTCTGAAGAGTATTGGACTCCTCACTGCCTCGGTCATTTGTAACCTATAATACAGCACTGCCGTAAAGCAGTTTCAGACGGACTAAATACAGTTGCTTTCCATGCTTTTCTCTGTTTTGTGATCGGAATTTTGAGAATTAGGAATCCAAGCGTTCTGATACTGTGGACTCTGTCGTAAACGGTTGAGTTGTCGCTACGCGCTTGCTGATACAACAGGAGTCCACCTTAACATGGATCATGAAGACTTCACAAAAAGCGGAATATGGAAACCATGTTTTTTACCTTGCCAAGAATGTCGTATTTTCAAAAAAGCCATATGCCTCAGTGTCAATCCACGCTGATTTTCTTGTGCTTTTCTGGCACGTATTGGACATTCGGAGAGAGTACCTACAATGACTGAATATCGCTGTCGTACACTTGAGAGCACCGAAAAGTCACTAAGCTTACTCAGAGTACGATCAGAAACGAACATTTTTCGGCTGGTTGTTTTATAAAGGTGACAGTCTTCCTTGTCAGTAAATATTTTGGACCGATCATTCCCACTGGGAAGTTTGAGACAACCACGTTTCTCCAAACTCGTTATCCACAAATGGCCGATTCCCTTTCAATGTTTTTATCCAACTTTGTTTCCTCTCTGTAAGTCATTCATCAAAAGTTTGACAAAACTGTTTGCATTTTGTCATCGCCATTGCACAAAGTTAAAAGTGCATACGGACTTTGATGGACATCGATTGCGTAAGCCTCGCAGAACGTGCGAGTCACTTTATGTTCGCATGATGAGCTCATCATGCCTATTAGATTGATTTTGACAATAGATCATTTACAATCATTGTTCGGGTTCCTTTTATGGTTAGTGAATTTTAAGGAGAAACTTGTTTATCCTGTCGGTTAATATTACGTCCGTATAAGGCTTCGCCTGCAAAAGTGTTTATTAACAAATACAACATATGAGACCTGTAAAAAAATACCACCTCGGATTGTAGTTTTGGTTGATATGTCAGCACCCGGTACTGATGAAAAGCGATTTGTCATTCTTTTCGATTATTACTATATTACCTGTAACTTTAAGTAGTATACGACATTCGCGAACAACCAGTTAAACTTGACATCTACAGTATGATGCACCACTCAAGCTCCGATTGTCCTTTATTGACTATCGCACACGGCCAATTCTACCCACCTACCGACTTCTGAGGACAATCGAAAAGGGAAACGGGCTTGTGAATTTTAAACTGAACTTGAAATGAACAAAACTGAACGGAATACTGAAAAAAAAACAAAGAATGAAAAGACAACGAACAAAATTCTGTCTGGCCACATACATGAAAGCATTAGCACAATACCAATATAAGTGAATAAACTTAAACTACAAATACCGGTTATAGTGTAAAAGCTAGATCTGGGAGTTGTGTGTGGACTATTGTACACAGAGTGAACAAAAGTTTCATGATACTTCAAGTTAGCTGATTTTGCTAACATTCTCCAGCTCTACTGTATCACCACGTCTTCACTGTTAGTGCTACCGTCACTGTTCTTGTCATCGTTACAGCTGCCGTGATTGTTCTGATCGTTATCTGCATCCGATTCATATGTTGGCAGCTCTCGATCTAGGCTTGTCTCTTGCAAAGGTCGAATCGGTTCGGCGGAACGCGGAAGTAAAATGGACTGAATGATCTCCGCGTACCGCGGGCCAAACACATTGCGGTTGTGTATCAGTAATGGCAACATTCTGCTGGCCAAATTGGTCAGGCCCAAATGTTCCGGTTTACAGTATAGTCTAGGTGACTCGGTCTTACACACGTCGTTATCCTTGGAAGGCGGTGAATTTACGAATCGCACACCGGTAGCCATGGTAGGTACATTCGTGGGAAGTGGCTGTGTAGAAGAACAGGGGGCTGATGGATCAGTGCGACAGGCGGCTGATTTGTTAAACGTATCCATTTGAGAAGGTCGCGTAGCGTCCACGAGTACACCAAAACCTGGTGGCAATGGAACGGATTCAGATGGATTGGAGGACAATGCAGAGCGAAGAAAAGTCAATGCTCGTTTTTCTGAAACATAAACAAGCCCATTATTAGCCAGGGGAATCTGTGTATGATATAAACGAGCAGCATTTTTTTAAAATAAAAAACATACGACTCACGCATAAGTTGATACACAGGATGCCGACCGTAAACAACCTCTCGGATTTGAGATTCCAGAGTGGTACTCATGTGACTCGGCAGCAAAAAGAGGGCAGTTCTGGAGTTTCGTTGTGAGGGAGTAGTGTTTTCGGGTTTTGAGGCTGTCGGAGTGACTTCATTTAACCATCGTTCAAGCGTGTATTTGATCTCGTCAACTAACAGGCTGGCTTTCTTCTCAAGTGAACTGTGACGAAATGCAAAAATATTTGTAATGCAGAAGGTACGCATGTATACCGTAAATTCAAAACAATACAAACTGGCAGAAAAGTAAAAACCTCTGAATAATATGAATATGCCTACCTCAAAATGGGAGAATACTTGCTCACGTTTTCAGGGTGATATCAAAAACCGTCAGGCCGACTCGACAGATGTGTCAGATGGAAAAAAAACCAACTCAAACCGTTCCATACAGAGCAACCAAACATGCGCGTCTAGAAAGCTCAGCTCGTACAGATCAGACATCCAAGTAAAATGGATTTCTTTGGTTGAGGGCTGCTACATTTTACAGAGGTACATGAACCGAAGATCCACTCATCTGGAGTAAATAAATAAATTCGTTGTTGATGTTTATTAATGCCTGCGTCTTCTACGTGATCTTCGAAGAATGCGGGTCCACCGCCTGGTCCCTACTTCACATCCGACCCAAAGGGTGACCCTCACTAGACCACATGAATCGGCGCAATTCCATCAAATCTGACCAGCTAACTGGTAAAAAGGAGGATACTCGGTAAGTAATTAAAATTCGGAAGACATGCTGACAATTTCCCATTAGGAAGCTGAATAGAACGGTAAGCGTGTGAGAGCGATTCGGTGCTGACATGAGCATTCCAGTGTAACACTGTAACGTTGACTCAGTACAATTATGAACAGCTATTTGTTCAATTGTAAGAAATGAATTAACTTCCCATAATTCCACTGTTGATAGGTGAAGCGAGAACTTACGATAAGGACAGATACTGGCAAAATTGCCAGACCAGAATTACTGGTGGAACAGACTTACACGAGCTTTCGAGCCACCTCACAATACTGTCTTACTATCTTGGCTCGCTCGATCACCGATCACATATCACCTTCAGAGAGAAACTTACTGAATCTCGCTTAAAACCATAGAACTGCGAGCACTATCGGATCTGACACTGACGTACCCCAAGGTTTGGCAACAAGAACCCATCACCTGGTCTTCCAGTCGCATGAAATGAAGCGTCAACGCGGCAATCTTCATCAAAGGTGGATCAACTGAACATCACGTGTGTGAAGACAAAATCTCCAGTCTTTTTCAGTCACATTCACACTGACTGTGTTGCAGTTTCGTCGTTCACTTTCACATGCTGTGATTTTCACTCTTGCGAAACCGTGGAGTATAAAATACAAGGAATCATCGTTATTCAACAAGCACCATCTAGGCGACAGAAACCGAAGACACAGTGTACGTACACGAACAAAATGTTGGCTGGTCGAGAGCTATGCACTCTTCACGTGTGACCTGAGCGCAGAAAATTTCCTTGTCTATTGTCAGACTAACGGTGTAGGTAAGCTGTGTGGCATTACGTGTACAGCTTGCACCAAGGATGTTTTCGTCTGTTTTCACATTAGCCGAGCAGAGATGCGTCACTTTCAAGCGACTACGGCCATCAGTCCATGAGGTTCACACCAGAAAAGGATTTCATCCCGCTCATAGAGAGCGGTAGTACATCAAGGCAATAAACTACACACACACGGGAAAACAAAAAAAAAATCGCCTCACACTCATAACCAGGTACATTCCTACACTGATTCATCCAGAGACAAGCGAGGAATTTGTTGTTGGTTTTGATGGTATCTAACGCTCAAATAACATTTGTTAAATATAGCTCGTTCATCTGAACTAATTTGCCCAATACTTTGGCCTGTTCTGCTATCCTGACATAGTAGCCAGACTTGCGTATTGCGTGGATCCAGAAGAACATGTTGGCTAGGGCTTCAGATCACTTAGGTATAAAAATAGGAGACAGGCAAAAAAAAAACAGTCAGACAAAAAGCAGCTATCCATAGAATTCTAAGTAGTAGCAACGACTGCACTGGAATGCTTGGAGAGAGTAAACGCAAGAACCATAGCTATAGTTGCGGCAATGTTGTCTTTTGAATAAGGAGGTTAGAAAAGGTAGCATCAGGCAAAGAGAACTTCGGTTACTTAACGATAGGCGACGACCGCCGGCATATTTTACAAAGCGGTCAAAACATTTACCGTACATCATATACGCCTTCGAATAAATCTACTGTGTGCTGCAATAGACAGAATCAAACAGCTATGTGCTGATAATCCTTTGATTCATCAGCTTCTGATGAGATTCACAAGAAAGCTATATAACCTGATGATTTGTAAGTCCGGTTGATGAGCTAGGGGTTCCAGATGGGGTCCAACAAGCTAACATCATTCCACCGTACAAACGAACGGGAAGTATCAGAAATCACCGTTACTCTGACAGACCAATTTACTCTTTTTCACTCTCGTCTTCCTCTCCATCTTTAGGTTTCTTCTCATCAATCCAAAGAAACAATAGCGCTGTTAATGTCCACACTCTCTGACAAATGTGTCATTAAGCTTCTCAGGCGGAAGTTATCTCAAGTCTGGCACTGAATGAACGCTACGCCTCCGAAATGCACATTTACGATCCTAGCGTTGCCATCTATCTGAATTCGCCTTTAGACGATGCACTGTTAACATTGTCTGTGGTGACAATGAATACTTATCTGTCAGTCAGTCCAGAGTGAGGATCACAATGAACTCCAGGACAGAACAAAGCTTACTTGATGCAGTCTTAGTGAAGGGTCACTTGAGTGTCGTGAGACCTACTGCTTTCGTCAGTCTGTCGGCACAGACCATAAAAGCGTTTACTTCGTCACAGCTGAATACTTCTCAGCAGACGCGATCAGGAACCACTCTTTGAGTTTTCCAGACAAACCAAACCACACAGCCACCGCTGAGTTTGTTGGTGATATACACGTACAATTTCATCTTACTCCAGGGCAGAAACAGTTAGGCCGCGTGTTTGATCTCTGAGTGCGACGCATTGACAATGGCGATCGGCCCCCACAGTTATGCGTATGTCACACAGTTGTGCATTTCAACACAGAAGCTAGCCATGGGCCAGGTAGAGACGGTCCTGTGAAACCCAGTCAAGGAGGGAAAGATACCACTTCGCCGTTAGTGGTCAGTAGCGCCACTCCAGATCGTCATCCAAATGAGAGTAACTCCTTTGATTCAAACCATGGTCTTATTCGTGTCCGTTTCGTTTTGCCGGTTGTTCGCAAAAGAAAACCAGTCAACAAGAAGTTGAGCAACGCGTTTGTATTAAACGCCTATCAAACTGTACTGGCACTCAAACCGTCCGGGTTACAACAGTGGCATGAACCAAATGAGCGCTGGGCAGATATCTCAACAGTTACGTGAATTTTTTTTCTCAAAGTATCCGCTCGGTAAGAGCACTGCACAACGGACGCGAAGCTTATCTGACAGAGCAAGCCTACGAGGTATAAAAGACAATTTCAAACAATCAAGTCGTTTCAGAAGTCCTTGAAATCCATTCAATCATGACGGCCATGAGCCCAACTGCGATTCTAGTCGCTGCTTGTCGAAAGAGTTACGTGGATTAACCACGAAAACATTCACGTAAACGGATATAAAACAAGGCGAAGCATACAAGTTAGTGACCACGACACGTAGCCATCTCAGAGGATGTCCCTAACCAGTGACTTGAGTACTCAGAAAGTCCCGCGAACGAATACACGATACTTGAATGTTCTCTTATGTGGTTCCCTCTGCGGTTCAGTGATTGCATTTTGGAACTTGTGAGTATTTTAGATGTAACAGAGACAAGGTTCACAACTGTATGGCTGTCATAGGATCATACGTTTTTGAAGAACGACAGTTTGTTGACAAACAGTACGCCTGAGGCGCCTACTCTATCTCTTGCATGAAACAAAGCACTGTTGTCAGTACTTTAAAAGTGGACCTGGATCTGGAGTTTCAATAATTTCTTAGCTCCAAAATAACTTGGGCTTCTGTCGGGAATGCCATATGTAAACTTCCATCGTCCAGAGCTGAATGAGGTGGTTCAGATGAGTCAGGTTGTTCCTCGAAGTCAAATCGCTGTGACAGGCTATGCACTGACGAGTCTTGTTGACAGTCAGTACAACTACGAATGAGAGAAAAGAGTATTTCACTGTCCCACAACAAGAAAAATGTGAACAAGACGATTAGAACACAGAGTGCTAGACGTATTTCGTACTCACCCATAAGTAACAAATTAACGATAAGATGAATAGGCTTTTTTGTAGCAAACAAGTTGGTTAGGGAACTTATAATCAGTCAGAAGGTTAGGGTATGTCACTAAGTTTACGGAAAGGTCAAGGTGACGAACAATTGTTTCTGAACACCTAGAGCTGGCTTGAACCAATCGATTGCGACCGCTGCAGCAAGCCCCAAGAACATTGGATGGGAAGTACGTAACAGAAATGCACATGCTAGACTGATCGCGTCAATGGTTATCCAGACAGGTCTAGCGACTGCGAAAACCTGCCACTTATGTGTTTCAGCAACATTGTCGTGCTCTGGCAAAACAGACTTTTGCACCCATTTAAGCAACTCTTCCTTCACTCGGAAGATCTAGCGCTCAGGATTTTCTTGAACTGATCCGTGAGTTAGGCAAAATAAATCCTGCTGATGAACGGAAGTTCTCTGTAGACGTCCAGCCATTGCTTGTGAATGTTGTCATATTTGTGAGCTCGTCAAAAGAAATCACAATACGTTGCATCTCGCGACAGGCATTTTGAAGGACACTTTGTAACACTGCACCACAAATATCATTTCTCGTTTTCGCGAGCAGTTCTGCTGTCAAATAGATAAAGTATTCATAGAAAGCCTACTAGGTCTCATCATGGCATTGAAAAGACGTCGAAATATTGACTAAAAGGAGGATTTACAGGGCATATGCGTCAGAGATCACATTTTGGGAGAAAGATGTGTATACGCTCCCGAAATTCGACCAGAACTGTCTCCACCAATTAGTTTATGAAGTTTTTCTAAATTTGGTCAACTAACAATGGTTCACTTTTGCATCACTTTTGCTTGTTGTTCAAATTGATAAAAGTGACCTTGCAATACAATACAAAATTTGTGCACACTGGCCTGCTCTTCTCTCCGTTTGCGCAGTCGCTTGACGATACTACACGGATCTTTCACCCAATTTTTTAGCTCCGTCGTATTACGAACATCGTCGCAGCTCCGATCGCGCTTCAGCAGTCCACGATAACTACGCAACGTCCTTACACGCAGCATACTGATAATTTGGAATATTGTGGTGGTCATTTTGAATACCTGTGAACACCTTCTATGAGTCAAATTCTTTGATTACCGTAACTTGCTTGAACTCCTGTAACTTTTCTGTTGCATTCGTTCATTTTGTTGTCACTGATATCCTAGTGAGATAATGCCTGCATTTACCTAGGCTATTCAGTAACTTGTTTGTGACCACTGCAAGTTCATATGGAATGGTCAGTTATGTAGGAATGTAACAACACTCCGATACGTATTTCAGACATGCGAGACTCATAAAAGAGTTGACGAAAGTGAAGTCTGTTGGCTAGGCTATGTACTGTACTGTATAGGTCGACAGTCTGTTGCACGGCCGGTGATCGTTGCGGGAAACTAAAAGGTAGCCGGTGAGGAAGTGGTCACGGGCTACGAAACAACCGATCGTCTGCTAAGTTAGGACAGTTCGCAAGCACCCACACGCCTGGGCAGAAACGCTCTATTTACTACAAGGTTGTTGGTTGTTCTTTATTGGTCTCAAGAGATATTGCACGGTTATCCTTCACTATGCATTTTTACTCAGTTGTTAATCCATCGCTTTATGGAATACGAACAAGATCAACGACAGTCAGATAGGGTTTAAAGGTGAAAAGAGGTAAATAAGTGCCACCCGGTCCGAAACAAGTTCATTACTTTTAGCATGCTGGCCAAAATTACGGCAGTGCGCAGACGCACAGCTGGCACCCCTTGAAAACCACATTGTGCGATAATGGAAGGTTCACGAGAGGTTTGTGTGAAAATTGTTTTTGTTCGACATTGATTCCTCAAAGCAAGTGTGAAAAATGCAGTGTAATGTCCCAAAAGAGAAACATGGAACAAATACAGTCGGAGAGTTCGAAGATCACAGCACGAGCATGGAGCATCGGCCCGACGATGCGACAGTATCTCTGAGGTAAATACAATAAATTAGGGATCATTAGATCGGCAACTCACGGCTCCGCTTCCATGGAAATGGATGGAACAGTGTCAACGTAAGGTTTCACGGATAAGCAATTCAATTATGTCACGTGCATCCGCACAACACAAAATGATGATGGTTTAGGACTCGCACAGAATGTTATCTGATCAACTGTAAAGAAAAGGTTGCTCTTTTTTGATCACATCGTCAATGGTTCGAGGATTTGGAACTGAAATTTAGGACAGTGTAGCAGCAGATAAAACGAGAGCACGACTGATTGTTAGAACGGCAGGCAAAAAACAAATGATGAACTTCTTATCAAAAATGGACCAACTCAGTTTTGATATATTTGTAAGAAAACATCACTCTTTTGTGAGTAAATGTATACTGTTCGTCCAGTTCTTTTTGCTTATCTGTGTACGATGCATGGGGTGCGATATCCAGGTCAGCTGAGAGGCGTGAAAATCGATGAACAAACTGTAAACAAAGGTTATTCACGCGATCGATACGGAAAACCAGTATCGAACCGAGAGCAACAGCCGAACCATTTTCATGGCAAGCGCGAGCCTGTTGACTGATGCTAACTGCCAGTGTTCAGTTTTTATCCAGGTGAATGTAAAACAAACTGAGGGGCTAACTAACTTACTCTATCGAAAAAGTGCAGAATACATATACACCTGTCTGACATAACAGCCGTTTCACCTCGAGCATGATGTTCGGCCCAGTCTTCACCAGTTCGGGTAGGTCAGCCAACAGTTCAGAGGCGTTGGAGGCTATGTAGGTGCACACAACCAGGACTAACGAGGTCAAGGTTACGATGTTCGTCAGTTGGTTGCCCAATTCTACCAAGCGTTGTTTGTCCATAACAACAGTCTAAAAATGATGAACAAGAGAAAGGAATAAATACTGACTAGTTTGGTTCTCAAAGGTGCAGTGGTGACGACCTGACATTCCATATGGAACAAAGTTTGGAGGTTAGTATTAATCCAGCGATTTGTTGAAACGCAAAATAGATCACCAGTCAAACAATAAATCAGCGATGAAAACAGACACCTTCTGTGTCGTTATTTAGAAACTATAAAAAAAAACGGATATTCTGAATGGAACACAGACATTGCGTTGTGTGATGATATCGTCGGCAACTTGAACAAAACTCCTTGAATTTAATTTGGGTCAACGCAAAAGAAGTCGCGAACTGTCATAAAGTTGACGTGGAAACCCAGGAAAGTGAAACCAATTCAGTATATGTATACTGGCATATACGGTAAGTCACGTGACCACAGGATTGATGACTGCTTACGTATCAAACATGAGAACATCGAGAACAGTGCCACAGTAATGTTTAACAAGTCAGTCTTACTCGATGAACAAGTAATTTGGGTACACAATGCAAATATTTGTGAAAATACGCAAATACGGTAATAGAAATAGAGGGTGAAACAAGCTGAGCTACAAGGCGCAACTAACGTCAATAACTGAAACTTTCCAGTCGGCCCCTTTCGAAAAGAAGCACTAGACTCGAGTTTCGCTCTCATTAGAGCTCGTCAGTAGTGCATATCCTTGCCACTGCCGGGACTAGAACTCCGGCCACGCTTTCATGAGGCAACCGTGTTTACCACTGCGCCATTGACCTCACATTAGGCACGGTTGCCTCACGAAAAGCAAGGCCGGAGTTCTAGTCCCGGCAGTGGCAAGGATATGCACTACTGACGAGCTCTAATGAGAGCGAAACTCGAGTCTAGTGCTTCTTTTCGAAAGGGGCCGACTGGAAAGTCTATGGGAATGCGACAGCTGCGATCAATTGTGGGTGATGTTCAATATATATATATATATATATATATATATATATATATATATATATATATATATATATGGCAGAACGTTTCTACAAAGAATACAACGTCCAGCCCCTAAAGATCTTCCTAATGTGAGACAAGATTTTCAATTCGCCGAGAGAAACACATTGACAACGAATGTTTCACTATAAAGAACAAATTAAAAAATTCCACGTATGTTCGAATTTTCTGTACGGGTCGAACTACATCTTAAACCAACAGCATTTGCTCGTTCCTCCTGGTCCGCTTTTCCCAACAGCTAGTTGGGTGTACGATGTTTCGGTGATAGCATACCCTACCGATTAGATGGCGTGGAGAAGGATAAAAAGGCCGTTGGGGGAAGGCTTTGTCCCAAGACCTCAGTGAGAATACAAATTAATGGACGAAATGACCTATATTACTCGCTGAAGCGTTTGACGACACGATGCGTGTGGGTGTCCCATGTGTAAACAAGGCGAGTGGATGATTCAATAAGCCGACCGTGTAAGTGCAGTCGTCGATCGATGCCGCATATAGTTCTGTTTCGTTTCAGTTCATATACCTAAACAGACCACTGAGACGATCCTCACC
>LOND01001296.1:0-19319 GCA_014220965.1 Paragonimus kellicotti | reverse complement strand
TAAAACCTGACTCTATGGTCAATTTACCTTGTTGATTTTAGCGATTACGTTTACACACATCACAGGTAACTACATCGTTTGCGTGATCATGACGTGCTACCGAATTAAGACTGTTCATATTCCCTGAGGTTTTCTTCATCGCCCATCTGAAGCCTCCTCTCTGTGCTGTGGTTTTCTCAGCTAAGATTAAACTGGTTTTAGGACGTACCTGGTAATTATTCTTTTATTTATCAGTTAAGCATTTTCCGTTTTATTTTTTAACGTTTGCGATTAACGGTCTGTACGAGGCGAATTCCTCTCCCATGTTTTCTGTACGATGTTCAGTTTTATAAAGGGAACAGATTGTTTCACATTCTCAAAGAGAAGACCCTCTGGCAATGTGATACGCCCTCTGAATCAGTTAGTCTACAGTCGTTGTAGTTTCCATTGAACAAACTCGGATGAAGTTTCTAGGTGATTGATTTTGCATGCTGAATCTTAGACACCTAAAAATTAGATTTTCTTTTCTATCTGCACATATTCTAATTCTATCGAACCTAACAACTCGGCCGTAGTCTTGACCTCTTTTTTGATCCATGATTTGTTATACTTGGCTTGATCTGTCTTACTTGCCTTAACTGTCCCTGAATCTGTGATTGGTTTACCTGGTCTGAAAAAACTCCTGAGCCAGAAGCGACACGTTACTGACATACACAGTTACACCAGTTACTCAGAGTATTCAGCACATTTAGATGCTGATATAAATCGACCGGGTCAATACAGGGAAAGCAACTGTAGGCCCAAGAGGTCGTAACGGTAATTTTTGTTCGCAGCATCTTAGACCTTCGTGGCTTCGATGAACTCTACGAATGAACGTTCCTGGGCTGTTCTATAAGGTCGTCCGACTCCAAAAGTAGTGGCCACATCAATTTTGTGACATGTTTAACAGACAACTCACAATGGTACAGTTAGTAATTACTGTCTGATATTCCAACTCAATTCAGCGAGGCTTTGTAATCTACTCACATGCAGTTCGACTGACGTGAATGTAGGAAGGAGTTCATAGAGTTGATTTACACATGTAATAACATGTTCTCTCAAGCGGTAACGAGTTTGTCGGGTGTATCACAATCGAGTACAATGTTCATCCTTCTTTAGGAAAACAACTTCAATGCCCGCATTATTCGAAAACCAATAATAATTGTCGATGTCACCTCACTGTAAATAATAGTGATTCCAAAACAGTCGGTACAGGGCTGTGGACTCTGCGCAACCGTGTTTGAAAGAACTTGTTAGAGTAACCTGTAATAAACGACCCAGTTGCTGTCTCCTATTGCTCCTAGTTTAGGTCGTACGTGCCTATGCACGCAGATGTACGGCCATTTGGAAAACTGAGTAGGCCATACCTACATGATTGTGTGTAGAATACGTAACCTCGTAGCTAAAATTACCATCTACGACTGCGTAGTGGTTCTGAGACGCTGTCCTACCCTATGGACAAAACAGCCAAGAAATGGCAGTTGGTCCTGAACGGCTTCCAGTTCCATGATCAACCTGATAGTTCCGTACATCCAAGCTAAATATCGCAAATTGTATAGTGACAACAAAAAAGTAATCCACATCATTCTACAACGAATTCCCAATCGGCCCTAAACATATTCTGTATGTGGTAATTGTTGTCATCTCCGTTTTCACATCCGTTTGATGCTCAAACTCTGGAAGCCCGTGAAGGTTTACTTAACGCCGTGTCCGGGTGTGTTCAATTCCGAACATCCAATCAAGATCTTCCGTGACAGCATCACCAGAAGATGAATTCAGACACAGGTTCGATGTACATAATCGGGACAACAAGCAGATAACTGATCATGGTAATTATTTCCGGACATGCACAATTGTGCTCCATATTTCAGCGCCGTCCGTAGCCGGCTGTTAGCGAGTAAATGCTGAAACGCACAAGTAATATGTTTGGTAGGCCATGGTTCGACTCTGCTCTATCATCCAGTCAGCTCATCAGTCGCATCATGTTTTCTCACGTTACGCCCTTACTTCTGCCGGCTACTCAATCCAACTGAGTGGAAGCGTTACCAGTCCCCGAGTATTTTCTCATTAAATCGTTCAATAAACAGTTAGAAGACACCAATTACGGCACAACTGTGGTCCGCATACTCGCCTGTCGTAAACGCATGACTTGTATGAAAACCAGCAGGACTTAAATGAAAAGGTTGAAAGTACAAATCAGGCTTGATCGTGAATAATGTTCACAGCCAAACGAACGTAAAACAAATATTGATAGTCAGTGGTTAGTGAACGCACAATGATCTCCCACAACTGGGCACTCGAAAACAAAATCCAGCATCCACACCATTTTAATGGAATTCCAGCTAGAAAGCCTATCCAAAGCCGGCTGACAATGACTGGTCAATAAGACTTAGGCATACATTAGAAGTTGTGAATCATGAGCATTTATCCGGACCGTAGAAGTTTAATCAATACTGACTCTGTTACCTGCGGTCAATAAGCTTCCAGATACCCAAAAACAACAACTGTCAATCTTTGCTTGACGTGGGTCCAGCTGTGAGCAACATTCACGATCCGGTTCGATTTTTACCTTTAATCCTGTCATTCGCCTTGTTGTTTTCATGCTAACAACACGTTTACGACTTACATGGGCGAGCAAAAAAGGATCATACCGTAATTTGTGCCTTCTGAATAATATATAAGAATGACTCAATAGGACTTACGGTCTCAAAGTTTAGTAAATATCCTAACGTATATAAAGTTGCCGAGCTTCTCCAACCTCCCCAAGAAGCATGCGACCAAACCAACCTGTTTGATTTCGACCAACAACCTCAAGGCTGGTTGATAGTCTGGAGGGTCTGCTTCCAGACTGGAACGTAGTAGATCCCAGAAAGCGCGTTTCATTGTCTCTTTAACTGTGCACTCCAGACTGGAAAGAACAAATTGAGTCGAACATAGAAACAGTGTCAAAATGAAATCAAATATAGCCTGGTTATTATCGTCATAATTTTGTTTCAACTGGTGTACGGGTTGGGACATAACAGAATGAAAACGTGAAGTAGAAAATCGCAAATAAACAAAACAGTAAAACCTCAAGACGACGATCACAACGCGCAGATTATACGTCGCATACCCGGCTACCAAACAAAGAAAACCAGAACAATGATGGTCTGAAGGGCACGAAACAATCCCAATAGCCTTTTTTTAAGAGAAGCAAGTGTTTACGGTTATGATTTTTACCGGGCGATAAGCGTTTTTCGTTTGTATTGGTTTGTTAGTTGTCACGCACCACGCTCTTGTCTTAAGCAACTCGACTGTTTAAATCTGACACACGTTCAAACAATTTGTTTTAATCACCACCTCTTCTCTTACAAACAAATTCCACGGAGCGGCTGACCGACATTTTTGACTGACTGGCGCCGCTCAACCACAATTCCACTTGCAACAGCTTGTTCGTGAGCACCGATTGATTGGACTTTCTCCAATCAGGAACACAATCCAACCAAATCTCAGCTTATTTTATGCCTGCCATACGTCGCACAAAATGTACCACGATTTGTTGACAAAGGACCAGAACACTAGATCAGCGCATGCTGTTAGATCAAGTTTGTCATTTGCTCTGAATTTTGCCCAATTTGTTAACTAAAATATGTAAATACGCACAACACCCACGTGCAGGGTTGCTCAAATGGAACATCTGATAAGTTTATTAAACAGCTGATGATACGAATAGAGGGTCGACTAGCACGTGATCCTTCGCGTGAATATCACACATCCGGATCCGACAGAAGAGTGCACGAAAATAAGATATTCTCGGAACTGCCGAACCTCGACACCCTAGCCCACATAACTCAACCCCAACTCACTTAGACAACAACAGCATCTACAATGACTGAACACACAGCACTGTTGACAATAAAAAAAAACTCAGAATGATAAGTGCATAACGCCACTACACACATAAGAGTAAGCTGAACTTTCGGGCATGCACGAATCAACCCACGGAGTTTGTTCAACGCTCTCGTATCCTTATTAGCCACCTGTTGGCAGCCCTCATTTATCATTCACTACGGACATAGCAGCAACACACAACAGGCAGAACAGCCAGCTCTCCGCATTATACTGTTTCGAAGGAACTATCTCCTGGGGTCGAAGGCGGAACCGCGCGGCGAATACCGCATCCTAATTTCTCACGCTTGCCTGTAACCCCACGGACATTCATCACAGATAATCAACGTCCTGGTTCTCATGTTTATGCATGTCGGTGCCAGCACACCAAATAACTGACTTCATTCACCCGGACGACGAGGTCGAAAACGCTTCCGCAATCTCGACCACCAACCTGATGAGCATCCTGACTAGACACAGGCTTCTCGTCATCAGTGCAGACCGCAGAATCTTCAACTTGATCCCAGAAATAAACGAAGCTTTACCTTTTTAAAATTATTATACCCAACAGGGATGATCGGGAAAAATGCGTTCTTCTGACCGTCATTTTCCGCCGAACCGCGCCTCGCGTCCTTGCTCTTGCCCTCGACGCCCCACCCTAGCCACGACACAGCTCGCCCTACGACAGTCTTTGAGCCGCTCCCACCAGCTGAGAAGCGCGCAGTGCATATGATACATATAAATTAAGATATTCAATGGGAACACTGAATAAGTGTGGAGACTGCTTGTTACTGGAAGCATGAGGAAAGATATCTGCCCAGAACCAGTTGGTTGTTTTAGTGAGAAAGGCTATGCATGAGTAAGCGATAGGGATAGCAGCTTCAAACAGTGTGTGAATTCTGTGTACATTCAGATCCAACCAAATACGTAAGTTTGAAGGAGACAGCGGATCATAGACCGCACGAGTAGACACACATACGAATTCGCATAAAACCTCGCAGATGACCAATTGCTATTTTGCCCAACCCGAGTCGGAGGCTGGGAGGATGGGACATAGAGCGAAAAGAATCAAACTTGCCATTTCAAACTGAACAAACATGTATACGCTCCTTCAAAGCGGGCAAGATCGGATGTGATTACAAAAACTTGCAACTCTTGGACGTGATAATCGACGCGACTGCAAGGAATAAACCCAAACTCATAATCGGCCGAGGAATGTGATATGCCCTGTTCGACACTGACGGGCTGCCACCATGTGCACAGCGAAATGGATGAAGGAAGTTCAAAAAAATAGCCTCAGGGAACAAGAGTTCAAAATTCTATCTCAACCCCTGTGACCCGAGATGCTCAGCATTATTCGGCTGACGCAGGGAGGTGAAGCTACACTCCAGATGCCAGCTTGAAGTTTGAGATCGTGTGTCAAATGTTCAGGTTACGCAGCGGATTACCAGCTGGCTACTTCTAGCAGATCCCAACGGTGATATTCACAGCAGGCAGCAGTAAACTATCCGATGATCTACTCAAAAAGTGTCTTCGACAGTAAGGCCAGTTCTGCAATCGCACTTCATCGGTTTGACCAATGGCTGGAGTTCCGGGACCTCCAGACAAGCGCATGTTGCATGCGCACGATGGAACAACCGACGAAGATTAAGGGTGTAGTACTGTGCTAGTCTTGAAACTGTGATTCAGTGAAACAGCTGAAATCGATGGCGATGGTCTTCAGTGTACGCGCGAGTTTGCAATGCGTCACATATGGTTTCATATTCATACCGCTTAACCGGAGTAAACCCGAAGGGGTAATAGCACGGGGCTCGTGAGCATTGTTAGATTCCGTACACTAGTCACTACCCAACAAAGACCATAGGTGCACACGATTATACCCTACGCAAGTGATCACTGACAAGGCCATATACATCAAAAACTGATGAACGACCAAGGTCACCATATCGGAAGTATTGTGAGTCATCGCAGAATACAGTGACGTCACCAGCATAACTCATGACGCCCACTTGTTCATCAGAAGAGTGGTCGATGTCACTGCATAAGCTAAAAAGCAAAACTGTCTCTACCAATCAACGAAAGACGAGACTGAACGTCGTTAGTGACAAACAACCCTAGCAGAGTAAGACAGACACCCATTCCTATTGGTGTACAAAAAAAATGTTAACCAAGAAGACCGAGTGTAATAAACCACATGCCCCTATGTTTCACTATTAGCTAGAATGTGTAAGCACTGCATTTCACAAAGAGTGGGTATGTGGTCGACGAAAATGTAAGAAGGAAGATTACCTCCAATCCGCAGATAGTGTAGATGGAATTAGGACGGATAAAATCATACTTATTCTTAGACAACTAGGACTGCCATTGCACATACACCGGCTGTTAATCAGACGGTGCTTTGAATGTTATGACAACGAAGAGTGCGTGAAGCATGGAAGCAAGGAGAGAAGTAGTTGGCAATACAAATACGGACTAGAAGGCAAAATAAAAACGTGTTAGAACGGATCCGCGTGGCACATCGATGTCAGATCGATGTAACAAACTGGAAACTGAGGACACAAAGCTGTAGGCGTTAACGATGAATAATAGTAGTGTAATAACATGCAGTGTGCCGCCATTTTGTTTGACCACATATACTCCCTTCCGCTTCCTTTCAGGTCCTCGAACAGGCGGGCTGGTCGCGTCCGTGCACCGGGCTGAGGAAGATGACCAACCAGAGCCCGAGGTCAGCGGTCAGTGAACGTGAGACCACTTCTGATTGGTGGTTTGTTTCCGGACTGTGGGACCCCTATATATATGGACAAGGACGATGTGAACTGAATCTCCTCCGGCATCTGTGTTGTGTTTCTTGTTAACTTGTGGATTTCTCTGTTTTGTGAGACAGACCTTATTTTGTCTCGATTGCGAAGGTAGGACATTGTGTGTGCTGACTAACTGGAGTATTACAGTAAGTACAAACGGCCGACACCAACAGCGTGCAATCACCTAAGGAGTGTGGTGCGTAAGACAACCGTAACGTCATTCGTATTTTAAGTGTCTTGTACAGTCTGACGTCAAAGCACTATCAATCACAACCAGAAAACACAAGATGAGTGCGCAGCAGTTACGAAGCCACTCAAATTTGCCGGAGTTTACGACGTCCAGAAAATTATACCCCATATTTTGTCCTGCGATTCACTGAGCAATGTCAAGTGTTACCCCAACTGCTGTCTCTTATGAGAGTATGGATCATTAATTGAAAAATATTGGAGGCATTTCAATAGTGAGACCTCATGCGCAACGCAGCTCTACGAGCTACATAAACGAAGGATGATCTGAGAGAATATGCGAACGCACCGAAGAAAGGGCGCCAGGCAACTGACATACAAACATGTATGGACGAACGACCATAGGCCTAACTGGAAAGCACAGTGGTTCAGGCCGCCACTGATGACGAATCTTCTAAAAGAAGAACTATACAGAAAAAAAGGCAAAAACGAATATAACAAGGCTGACCGGAAAAAGAGGTAATAGTGTTGATGAAGGCACATCACTGACTGCGACACTGCCATTCAATGTAGAATTTCTAACCAATGATTTTGGTGGTCACGGGGTCTCCGATCTAAAGACTACTGAACCAAATAGTCAGTCGTTACAGATCGTGAAAACACCGTTCCTTGATCATTGTGGTTTTTACTGTTGGTGGCTTCGACAGGCAATGCCCGGTGAGGTAAACGTCCCATTGATATGCAGGGTGCTTGACCCAAGCATCGCAGACAGTACAAATGTGTTGTTTCACGAATTGACCGCGCATCGGGAGTGGTTTGAGGGACACGCCAACGGAATGCTGCGGTCTTCAGGCAGCCCACTGGACGTGGACTAACTTGAGATACAACGATGGTCAAAAACAATAAACCTATCGGTATTTTCGTCACGAACTGGTCATATTCAGACCGCAAACTGTGGGCGTTATGCTTTCACCCTTTCACCGACAAACCGACTTTCCTTCGACACTAGGGATGAAGCAGGTGGACATTGGCAACACGCGTCCTTGATATACTTGGTAAAATTTCGCCAGCAATAATATTGCGAGCTGAATAGATGTGCTGCCCATGAAACGGTTCATGGTCAATAAGTGACTGAATACATCAACAAGTTGTCATTGGTGTGTGGGAAAGCCACCAGGACAACTTCGCCGCCTGATATACGCAACACTTGAAGTGGAAGTGTCCGCGAGGAGTGTGGCAATTGTGCAACACCTCAAATAAATTAGTAGAAGATAGCGCAAATCCTCTTGCAAACAGAATCACACACGCAAGAGAATATCATATGCAGTGAACGCTGTAGCGGTGTTAACATCAGTTGTGAAGAGTGATTTGGAAGGCTACCATGAATAGTCCTCTTACTAAGGTGATGCAAGAAAAAAACGGGAATATTTCGCCACACGAAGAACAGTCAACGATGGCGTTGTGATATTTCGGGGATTAGTTTCTCTAAACAAAAGAAATTACCTAGGAACGTTGGATCGAAATTAGATGACAGCACACTAAAGCAGTAAACCTTTCGTTTTACGTTGACCGGATGCATCATGAAAGCAACGTTCTCTAACAATGAAATGCCCCTATCTCTCCACTGGTTTGAAAGAAATTTCGCTCTGGAGCCCAAAGAGAACCAACTGTCGGGCAGACTCCATTTCTCCTTTATTAACGTCTTACCTAGAGAAAATATTTTGATTATACAAGATGGGCGGAAATTCCTCGAACATTCCCAAAATAACTTTCATAATTGAAATAACTACTTGACCGCATTCATCGGTCATCTGGTAACTTTGCCCACCATTTGCCTATTTATCTTTCAACCTTCAGATTCTAAAATACGTGTACTGATGTATTGGTGTATTCTTTAACCTGATACGTTTTCCGTTGAAAATAAAGTCAATTTCCGTGTGCCTACTAGTTTAAATGGTGAGCAGTCTACAGGATCGGACGTATTGTCCGTCCGGTCAAAAATTATCCGCTGGTTTATCTGAAAGCGACAAGTCAATTTGTACCAGTATGTAAGTTTCAGTGACTGATACATCGTAATATTCTGGCATTTATACCACTTACGGAGACAAATCAGAGAAAAATAACGCAAGCTAGTGAAGTTTTCAAAATAAAATTGATTTCTTAAAAAGATCGCTGAAGGTGAACAGCATGCAAGGGATATAGTTTACTTTTGAGAGGGAACGAAAAGTACATGTTTCATTAGATACAGTTGCTGTTCGAAGCGGCTAGGTGTAGCAGTTCGTACTGACTCTTGATTTCTCTATTGCTTCACATCAATGATGACGCTTAGGCTTGGACGGGATGCCTTTCTTGTTATAGTATATATATTATATATATATATATATATGAAGTTTCCGCGAAGATGGAAAACTGCAAGTAAACAGCTAACTAGCATAGTAATAAAATACAAGTGACTGTTATTAGTAAGATTATTATCACTGTTGGTGTTCTCGCGGTTGTTATTAATAGTAGTACTACTTTTATTACTAGTATAAGTACTGTCATTGTCATTCTTACTGCACGTACAGTCCAAGTATACACTGAAATATGATTAACAAAAACTGGAACGAATGCTACTGGAGAACGAGTTGTAATGCAAAGCGTCGAAAAGTACGACCAACATTACCTATCTTCCAAACTTTCACACTTCTCAATTCGAAACTCCGAGTCCACTGTGATCTCATGAGCAAGTGACATATTGTAGAACGCGTTTGCAGCATCCGTTAACTGACGCATGGTGACGAAAGTTGGTGGAGAAGCTGCAAAACATCGAACGGAGAGGGAAACAAATGGCACATTTATATTAACAATTTGATTACAAAGTCGGTGGTGTTGTGAGAATAAGAGTTATTGACGATAGTGACAATGAATTCGAAATTCATTCAGCTCATGGGCTCATGAAAAACACTGGATTCTTCTAAGTCAAGTGAAGTAACATGAACGAATGCTTGCCATAATTGGCCTTTGTGGCGCACTGGTCAAAGTATTCACTACCATGTACACAGTTGTAGGTTGAAAGGCCAGCTACCGCGATTGTTTTGGCTGTCCAGATTTGGGCAAGCTGACAGTAACCGACTCACACAGAACATTGTACACGTCAAGTAACAGCAAACGCTTTGTGACGTAAAGGCTGGAAACGTTAAAATTACATACCAATAGAGTAGGATTAACCCGAAGATCAAATATAGACACAATTCAGCTATCTGATGAACGAATCAGGTAGTGTCGCCATGAGAG
The DNA here is from genome assembly GCA_014220965.1 of Paragonimus kellicotti. Lineage (NCBI taxonomy): Eukaryota > Metazoa > Platyhelminthes > Trematoda > Plagiorchiida > Troglotrematidae > Paragonimus > Paragonimus kellicotti. The sequence goes on along the minus strand of LOND01001296.1, from coordinate 9,171 downwards.
ATGGTTTTACGCAGCTGAGCCAAATAGCCAACGACGAAGAGACGAACACCTGTTTCTACTTAGGTGGGTCTTACCGGTACCAGAGATACCGGGGAATGGAATTCATGACCTGTGAATGAGCGTCAAAATGATGATCCAGTTCATTAAACAACCCAGTCGTTATCACTGTGAGTTTAGGAACTCGTGGAAGTTACTATCGATTGACAACACTCCTGAGGAAGGCCACCCGAGGTGGTTGAAACGTAGAGTATTACAACTTGCTCATAACGTTGTGTTATTCTCAATCCATTTATCAATAACATGTTGAACACGACGCCCAAACTGTTTGACTTCATTAGCAATATGTGGTTTTATACGATGGCGATGTGTGTCTCAGGCATTAGTTCGAAGAAGAGATATTGCAGCCCAGCAGTGCTGGAAACTACAAATGATACATGTATCATGCAAACCGCAAATCCACGTACAATCATCGGAGAAATTAATGCCATTCAGGAGCAATCACACACATTTTTCCTTCGTAACGAAGTAAATCCCGCGTGGGTTTTCAACCAGAAACCGGATGGATTATCTTCCGGGAAGGTAGCCAGCGATGCTAGAACCCTCGTTCGTTGTCTGTCATTACATACGTTACTTATAAGTAGTGTGGCAGATTTCATGAACCAAATGAGACCCAATTGCTGGAAAACACCGTTCATTTTGCTAGAGTCCGCTAACAGCCTCCACATCGGAAAATGTTTGTCACCATTTGACAAATAAGATCACATGTGGACCGCATACTATAAGAATTCCCAACCCTAGGTAGCAATGGTCACAATTAACGGTTACCATCATGCAATTGTGTGATTGTTAATCACATCCATTCTCATTGGGGTATCTCGGGCAAGTTGAATACATCATTCGAATGAAAATAGTGGGCGATAAGGAAATTTACCCACGTGAATTATACAGATAACTTTCCACTTACATCGGTAATATTGTGGTCACCTGTGTAAGGAAGGTTGATAAAAACCTGCTTCTTCGGCGCTGATTGTGGTTGGGAGGTAGCCACTCGTTCCTTGCAATGAATTTCAATAAATTTGACCGGATATCCATTCACAAGCAGAACACTCCTCAAGAGCTCCTCTTCAGACTTTAGGCGGTCGGCTGTGCAAGTTTCCTTGCTCGGTGAAAAATAGTTCGCACCAAACTACGTTTGTAAGCCACGGGCGCAAATGAAGAGAATTGTAGGTACTGCCCACTTCACGTAATTTTTTGATAAATATCTCCGACCATTCCGAAACAAATCTCAACCGGTGTTGGATTCAAACAGATTGCTCATTATTAAAACATCAACTTGTTTACAAGCACATCCATGGGACTCGAAGCGTACACATAAGAATCAATTCTTTATGGTAGTCGACAGGAATGGATGAAGAAATATTTTGCATCAAAACGAAACTACATAAATAGTCAACTGTTTCATATAACGGAACGTTTGTGAATAGTGAGTCAACGTCGACTGAGTGCATCTTTTTTGTGGAACTCATCAGAATATTCTCCAAAATCCCACAACTCAAAAGAATCCTTCAAAGAACGGGAGCTGAGGGTTTTACGGATGGGATCAAGGAGCTGAACTAGCCATCGAGCAAGGTTGTGGTATGCTGAATCATCCATGCAAGAATAGGCCTCAGAGGAACACCGGTTTTGTATAATTTTGGTGATCCTCAAAATTACAATGCTAGCGCCTTTGTCTGGTTTCGGGACTACTACGTCCTTGCATCTGTCTCAGTTGTTTCGTGGCCTCATAATGTTCACAAAGTACACAACAATGCTGACGAGTGGATGACTATATAGACTGACGCGAACAGATCCACCATTCTTGGCACGAAACCAACCTGCTATTTCTGGCGAAGTGGGAGACAACTCTTTTAGCTGGTCGTATAGGTTTTCAAACTGAACTTGGGTCATTAACTGGTTGACTTTGGCGGAATTTTGTCATTTAGGCATAGAGAAAGTACTTATAGCTGTGCTTCCGTAAACTTCTCGCTTGCCAAGTTGCGGACAAGTTTCAGGGCATCACTGGGTTTGCTGACGGTACGATTCAACCAACTTTGGACACTGAAGCGTTTTGACTGCCGTTTTCTTGGTGGTATCCTTGGCGAAGTTGTCGAGCTTTATACGGCGTATATGAGTAAGATCAGCAAGCATACCGACAAAGTGTTGAGTCTCTGCAAATTGTGAAGATATTCGCGGACAGTGTTGATGTGGGAAATAGCCAGCCTCACAGAATTGTCGTTGTTGATCAACAGTTTTCCTTGCGACAGAGTTCTGTAGAAATCTGATGGAAAATGGCCAAACTGAATATATTCCTGATAGAAACCAATAACAATTCGCATACCAAGAATGAGAGTTGAATGAGAAAGTTGAAATCAGCCATTGATCGCACGTATCCCGCAGCGGAATTGCGCTTGTTGCTTTCCATCCGCAGGATGAGTCTCCACTGCCCCGATCGTTCTTTCTCGGAAAACTCTGCCTCTCATGTTCATCTACCAGTTCACTTGCAGTTGCGGTGACTTGTACATTGGCAGAACGGACCGAAACTTACGACAAAGGAAGGCGGAGCACATCCCCAAGTGGCCAGTGCAAACAATGACTCAATGCGGATCAGCATACCAACACCCGAACAGAAATCCGGCGTCTTCGATCGCGAAACACTTAATCGCAACAGGTCATGTGGTTGACCCCGTCACTTCGTTTATGGTCCTACTGCGCAATCGCAACCCTAGGTTGTGTCCTAGCCAACGAAGCTGACTGAGCATCACCATGGCTACAACTCCTTCCGTATCCACTCGCGGACGTACTTCAGTGTTCACAACCACGTGCAACCACCGAATACCCAAGATATGTCTTGGACATTGCAGGAGGCGGATCATATACTACAAATTTCATCGATACAATGCTCAATTTTCGCCACAATACAGCAGCGTAGACGAGACCAATGAACGGTAGACATGCAGCCTGGATTTCATTTTCAGGTTACGGTTATTCCGGACACATTCAAAAGCAGTGCAACAGGAGATAGGTCGTCTTAAAGTACCCTACTGCGAGTCAATGGCTCCAAAATCCGACTCACTTCGCAATGAGAGACTGATCCAGCCCGGGGGCGCAGTAAATAAGACATTGACGACTGATTCCGATTACAGCTACGTGCGACAGGCATGGCTGAAGCTCCTGAAAATTAGTTTTTTGATCGTACGGGATGATAGGCAGACGATCACGGTCAATCGTTGGGTGATCGCAGTGCCCTTTGTTCGGGGGTATCTTTTATAGCCCCAACCCTCTATACGTGGATGACAGTAGTGTTGCAACTATGAGTATAAATAGATCGCTAACTCACCAGCTAGTGCCGCACAGTCTAAGCACTCCTACGCAGTCAGCAACGCGAAATACAAACTTATGAGCGCAACCCTTCTTCGTCTGAATGCTCCCCTTTGGCCTGTCTGACAGGGTTGAACCTGGAAGGACCGGAGTCCTAGTCAGCATAGCCCGCCGGATCAAAACAGCACACAACCCTGACCACCACACCGAACTAGGAGAAAATACCAAGATTAAAAACTTCCGCACGCGTTGAAACACATTCTCGGTGTGCCAAACCGAACGAACACTACCACTGTTAACGCCAAATGACAGAAAGACTGCAGGAGGTGTAGGAGTAATTAAAAGCAACCGACCAGTGTGTAGCGTCTCCGTGAACAATATTGTTTTTTAGGGAGAAAACCTGATGTTTAACGTAACTTGTAAGCCTTCAATGGTCACATGCAGTTCTCTGAACGAAGTAAACCGTTTAGGTGCACTTTGGAAGCTATCTACAAAGCAGTGCTAATACGGATGTCAATACTAAGAAAATGCTAACCGGTGGTAAAGCTACGGTCCCTCATCACTATGGGTTACATGCCCTAATCAACTCTTGAGTAACGTGACAGCAAATTTTCAGTTTCATTACAGAACACCAAAAATTATTTTGTAGAAACGAAGAAGTGAACGTTTCACAGTACATCAACCAGTAGACATGATGTCGCCCGGTTAACACTGTCAATCATAGGCATTTATTGGAATAAAAACACTGTCAGTTGGGAATGTCCGTTTCCACAGATTGCACAAATATTGAAGTTTAAGTTATCTGTGGCTTACCATTCATTACGCTGCAAACCTTTTCCCCAGACTAATCACACAATTCCATGGGATAACTTTACTATTTTCCATATTGAGGTTATCTTTCAAGTGGCACTCCAAGGTCATATGATTCATGGCTGAAAGACGGCATCAACAAAAATTGGGAAGATACAGAGGTCTACAAGACACAATGCAACAGACAACTGTCTGCAATAAATTTTCCGTCGGACCAGTTTGGTTACATAAGTGATCAGATATATGTTTATGAGAAACGGAAATTAAGGCGTTGATAAATAGCGTTCATCAAAATTTAGACGTTCGGCACATCATAAAGGAGTTGGTTTGGATTATTTGCCTGTCACCAAATTAGAGCCAAAGGTTGAAGCTTGTATGTGAATGCTCTGACCCTAACCATTGGAACTGCAAGCGTTGCACGGACTTCCTATTGGAATGCCGAACGTAGTTGTGCAGCCGAATGATGATCAATTCAGCTGTGATTCACACAAGGCGCATCTTACTGTCTACAACTCACTACTGTACACGCCTCATACTTGCAACACACTAACTCATGACTTGTAGGATGTTAAGCTTACGTTCAAACGTTGCTGTGGCACACAAGAAGGAAAACGAAGTGTGCGAAAGAATTTAAAACGGTGCCTCCAGCTCGTTTTCCTATGAGCACCGTCATATCTACCATTTTCACCGAGCAAAGTGGTAGGCACATCATAATATTTGCCAGCCATCTTAAAATCAACCAGGTGTATTCAAAACAGTGAAACCGCGACACCGCATTGGATAGCCGATATCGTAGCAAGAGTGCCGCGCAATTTCTGTAGATCGGTTTTTTATATGTAACAAACTGGAATCCACCAGAAGAGAGACTGAGTGCACTTGAACATAAACCGTTCCACTAGGAATATTATGTATAAATCACTTACGTGGCATCTGAAACATCGAATTAATATTATCTTGCATTTTTTTGACTGTCCTGCCACTTCGCGGAGACGTCAAAGTGGCACTATCATCTTCGGTGAAAGTTTTCGAATCATCCATTGGACGGGGAGTCTCTTCATCTGAGTCCATTTGTTCTTTCTAACGAAAGTTCGAATATACCAAATCTTTTGTGAAAATGCGCGTGTACAGCTGAAAATTGAGGTAGCACAACAAATATACCAAGGCTATATCAACACGCGCGATGAACCGAAGAAACTCGGGCAGAGTGGTCTTCAAAACTCTGAATTATTTAACCATTCATTAGTATAGCTCAATGACTATCATACACAACAGCAAATGCATACTCGGTTCGGCCTACTGAGAAGGTTTACCTCCGGATACAGGTAACCGCACAGCATCTAGCTAGCATTCGATCCAGAACGTCACACAGCACCACGTACCAACTTGACTATCATACACTACACTATAAGATACTTAATGCATCCCGTGTCACCTGCGCATGCATGGATACTGACAAGCCACCCAAATCCGAACAAAAGATGTCCAACTGATCAGAATTTTAATATGTGGCTACCTGGTTAATAATGTACGCTAACAGCGAACAATACTAGGTTCAATTTTACTTCTTTTATAGTGATTAAACCCACACATAGTTGATAATACGTAACAGTTGCTTGTTATAAAGCCTTTAGAAAATAGTGTTTACCAGCAAGGCATGCTGTCACCTGATTGTTTTAAGAAGCTTAACGAGAAAAATGTGTGTAGTATACGGCTCCCTCAAAACGAGCTGTATATTTTGGCAATATGGGGCAATCAATCGTGCGTAGATACTACCTCTACACAAAGACCATTGTTTTTTTCAACCAATCAATTTATCACATATGCCTTAATTGACATCGAACACAACAATTAGACATGGAAAATGTCAAAATGGTTCAATAAAATGACAAAAACCTAGTACTACTGCAAAATCAACATACTTTCTAAAGCCTTTGAAATTCATTGTCGTTTGTCCACATTGTCGTAGTGTGAACAAGTCGGTCATCAGTATAGGTTAATGGGCGTCTAAATATTAGTTATCAGTGTACAACGGGTGTGAGGGCACACGGAGTGGTAATACAAGATGGTAGTACAAAAACATTAAAACCAGTGGACAAAAATATGACGCAAAAAAAATGAAAACAAGAGAGATTGAAGACAAGTTTTTCGTTTTGTGCTCCACGAGAAGCTTTAGGTTTTTTCTTGTGGTTTGTTTCAGAACAAGAAATACTTCTTCAAAAAAGAGTAAGTGAAACGGTAGCTAAAGACTACAGTAAGAAGCTCCACAGCAATCCAGCCATTGACCTTGGTTTATCGCCAAATCCATCGGGGTGGAGTCTGAAGTCAATGGCAACGTGTATCTGTTAAGAATCAATAAAAGCAACTGAGGCCAAACATAATGCCGGCTTCCCCACGACCCTGGACCAAATAACTGACTGCTCACCGAGCCGTCTCTTCGATCACATGCGAAAAAGGCGAACAAAAGACGACGTGATAGGCACATAGCAAGCTGCAAAAAGCATACCTGAGAAACCCTTGACAAAGAAGCAAAATTACCTCACGTAAAGGAAGGTGTGGTATAACTTGTCTATAAAAACTGATAGTATTACACTTATATTACATGCTCTAACACATTTATTACTTGATCTTTTTAACCCTCCCGGTTCTGTTGTAAAACTTACATTGTACCAACTTCGTTTTCTTCCTCTCGCGCTCTTCGTTTGAGGCACTTGTTCTAAATCGTAGATACAGTACAGGGTTAAGTGTTCACGACGAGCGTTGCTCATGTGGCATTGACACCACAAACCGGAGATGTTACAAAGACGACTGCCAAAACCAGATAAGCAAGTAACATCAACGGCACGGAGCGAAAAAATTCGGTGGCCGTAAAACAGTGCCGTACAGAGAGTCACGTTAAACGACCTACCCATTCAACGAGTAACAGATGTTACACCGATGTTAGAGATGTCACAAGTTAGCAAACGTTGACCTGGCCTCAGCTACAAACGGAGAGATATCGTCCTTAAACTGCCAGTAGTGGCATAACCCCCAAGGTAAATAAAACTGAAAACAGTTGTTTCCCGAAGTAAGTGAGTAGGCAGAAGTCAAAAACAGCAGACTATACGACTAACAGCAAGGCGAAATTAGCTGCATCACATCAGGGACATACTGCAGTGTTGGCGTTTAATTAGCGGACTCAAACAGGGTTTGAAGAGAAATCTATTTTACTGACGAGACGATTGCAAAAGTCCTTGGTCCCACGCGGACCTCAGGCACTGCAACTGTACGGTATACCAAAACTCCACAAACATAAAATGTTATTGAGACCGAAGCTATCGATGAAAAGTCGGCCCAAAATCGCAATGGGTTGAAGTGTTAGTGACACGTATATGGCAAAAATTCGCTCGGTTTACTGTGATGGTCAGTACTTGCTATGACCCGCTGTATTGGTCAACGATAACGAGAAAAGTCTAGCGCACGACTATACGAATCACGGACACGTAGCACAGAGCGTAACAATACCCGAAAACCCCAGAAGAACACAGAAGACCTTGACCTTCAGTCGAGAATGTATTTGCTCTCTAACCAAAGGTAACATTGCAGACCAGCGTCTGCATATATGTAGTCTCTGAACAGCCTACAATGGATTGTAAACGGAAGTAGAAGGCTGGAGCTTTTGAGAATTCCGTATCTCAAAGTGTAGAATCTCAAGATCTTCAGCAAGGGCTGGACCTTGACGTGGTGTGACGGCTTGCGCATCTCGATGACCTATTGGGCTAAACTGGACGGTGTGATCACCACACCGATAGAGTCACTCATACCAGGCAGGCCAATGGGTAGAGGTCTGACAAACCAGTCTCCTGGTCCTCCAGGTTGAGGTTGGAAGAAGTTGATCTCTTTCAGAAAAAGTACCAGTTCTGGTACATTGCCACCCAACCGCTGCCTTGCGGTACAGGCTTTTGAGCCAAAGGCTTTGGTTGAGAACCCTAATCGTTCTCCTGTCTAGGTCTGGGCGTCCTGGCAGTATCTCAGCCCACATACAACTAGGAATAACCACAACACAAGTAATTCCATACTGCATCGGCCGTCTCGCAGTATAAACCGGGTCGCCCTATCTGCTGCATACAGCAGGGTGGATAGGCGAAAACATGCTACTGCTGACCCCTCCCCCACTGTCCTATCAAATTTAGCTCTCAGGCCCCTCCCGACCTCCATTTCTGATAATTACTCTACAGGTCCCACAACAGATGTAGCTAACTGTGTAACACTGAGCCGGTAAGTTCCGTCTCTTGCCATTCAGCTTCAGGCCTCCCTCGTCCCTTGCTTAGACCTAGAATGCGAATTAATATAGGTGCCTTCAACGTTCGCACGCTAAACAGATAGGTCAGCAGGCCGCTCTCGCACGAACGTTAGACTCGTTGCATGTCGATGTCTGCTGTATCTCGGAGACTAGAATCCTGAACAGTAGTCAACGTATGGAACTAACAGTAGACTTTGTGCCGTCCGCTTGGCAGGTTCTGTTAAAACCAGCTCTAGACGCAAGACTTTCAGAAATTTATTCATTGTCTGCTTATGCTCCTACTGACTGTAGTGACATCGGCGTCAAGGACGCATCTGGCAGCTCTCCTTCGGTCGACACGCGGTTGGCTCTGATATAGTCGTTTTGGCCGGAGATATGAATGCCCAGGTCGGTCCCCTTGGTGAAGCCGAGTCTCGTTTAGGTGGCAAGTTGGGACAGCATCACATCGTTCAGATAATGGTAGGCGGTTGTTGCAGCTGTGCACTGAGTAAAGCTAGTTTAGCATGCACTAGCTTTAGCATCGTGCACGCAATGCTATACTTGGCGCCGCCATCTCCGAATCAGGCCTGGTCTCAAACAAACCACAGCTGTTGGTTATAGGTGGCGGGGTTCCATTCAAGACTGTCGTTCTTATTGGAGCACATGCTTGGATTCAGATCCATGCGTTGGTACGTTGTCGTTTTGTTCTTACTTTTGCTGGGCAACGACCCATCGACAGCAACCAC
>LOND01001295.1:77008-93893 GCA_014220965.1 Paragonimus kellicotti | reverse complement strand
TTATTTCATTATGAATGCGTTTAGAAAATACAGGACAAATGAATACCCGGGAGGAAGACGAAAGCATCGCCATCAATGACCTTCACAATTATGTGTGTGTATAGCACACATGAACACAGAGGAACAGATTTGTGAAAAATATGGAATGCGTCTGGAAAAATCGAGCAACAAGTGGGAAGGAAGAAAAACTGCATAAAAGAGTGTTTCAGTGCTCACACGTGGATAAATGAACGAAAATACTATAAAATGCGCTACAGCTCCGCACCCCACTGCCACCCCACCATGACCATACTCGGAACCCACCTACACCCCACCATGTGTGTCAGTAGGGTACTCAGTCCGTCGGTGGTTGGGCATCAGTGGCAATTACGCTCCGTGACAGGTCTTCGTGCGTAACGTAGTACCACTGGAAACTTCTCATTCTACTTCTGGCATCTTCACAATTATTCAGCAAAAAGAAATTTTCATTACAATGTGATGGTCCAACTTCAAAATCACAAGGCACACACGTCGTGTGCACCTCCAATTTAGAAGTTCGGAAGTGACGTTTTACCTGAAGGTTCAAGTCATTCGTATGAATATTAACTGATCATTACTCACAAGCGAAAGTGGTTGAGCGTTCACATATGATAATTCGGTCGTGCCTAATGTGAGGTCAATGGCGCAGTGGTAAACACGGTTGCCTCATGAAAGCATGGCCGGAGTTCTAGTCCCGGCAGTGGCAGGATATGACGAGCTCTAATGAGAGCGAAACTCGAGTCTAGTGCTTCTGCTGTTCGAAAGGGGCCGACTGGAAAGTCAATGGGAATGCGACAGCTGCGATCAATTGTGGGTGATGTTCAACTCCTAAATAACAAAGTCACAATCACGTGACCTGCCGGATAGAATATCTACACATGTTTCTTTCTGGTTATACTATTGACCTCACTATTCGTCTTTTCACACTATGACGGATTTAGCATCAGTTTTCATGTCGTAGAGCCAACAAGATCTTTCGAGACCGTAGTCACGGTCCTTATAAGATTTCGAAATTCAACAAACCTTCAATAATACTAACTTCAGAATTATCTTTACCATTCAACCCAGGATTATTCACATGGGGGAAATTTCGATGCTGCTGATCAGTTGTACTGTCAAGCGAACCAAAACTGCCGGTAAAGCAATAGCGTAAAGAATAAGGGTACTCTCTATGTATGATAACTACTTGCAAACAATAAGACGAAATGGTAATACAGCGGAACAGAAAACGAAAGTGTAACGTGTGTCGTACGAACGCGATGTACTTGTCAATTTCCTTACTCGTCTAAATAACTGTTTAAGCGTATGCAAATGTTCGCGACAAAACGCTACAAATGACCATGGACACTCAGAAATAATCAATACCATATAAACGGGGTCACCACACACTTGATAAATAAATTTCCGATAGAACTGAGCCTTTCAACAGATAAGCATCCTGTATGTCTACTATTTCATAAACATATATTAACTTCAAAATTAAACTTACACGTTGACTATGCGTAGCATTAAAATGCTTCTTCTCCAACCAATTTCGGTCGCCTAACGAGTCCATTGTCAACTACAGTGGGTTCTGATCCGTCACCTCTAACTGATGTCCATTGCGATCACCTTCTCAAACCATCACAGGAATAATCATTAAGCGTTGTGGTGGGTTCCCAATCACTAGAGATCATATTCATATCCGCCTTGAAACTTTCGGTCAGAAGAAGGTGATGTGATGATATATGGTGTTTCTCCATATAATCGTCGAGTGTACAGCTGGTTCATGCTTAACGCAGCCTAGCCAAATGACCAGTGTGCAGACATCGATAACTAGCAATATAGAGCATTATAACTATCCTCCTATCTGTTAGTAATGAACGACGAATTAATCGTACAACACAAGGTTATCACCATAACCGAAAGAGGACCGACTAAGACGAGCCATCCGTCTTAAAACTGGTGCCTGATTGAACATTCTATTCATCCTCTCAGGAGCTAAACTGTCAATCCTTCGAAGGTTTGTTTTCGGAAATGTGCCTGTTAAGATTCAATAGCTTCCCGGGTTGACTGATTTCGACCGGTGCATTAGCTGCACTCCAGTCTATCAAATCTCCTGATGAGGCTAACAGAACACTATAGCCAATTACGATGTATTCGTAATGCCAATTTGTTCATCATAATCTCGATACAAGTGTTGAACTTGCTACGGGATTTCATCTGACACAAAGCCATCTGACAAATTCTCAATTTCCTTATCAGCCAAGGAATCTGGCATTTTTCTCCACCAGATCATCGGCACCGATCGCGCAGTGTTATTCTGTGGTGGATTATCAAACCGGAGGTGAGAGTATTCCAACACTCGGCGGAATACCTGAACGCGGGGGCGATACGCCAAAAACCCACGAAGTGATCGGCGACAGCGTGGATCCGAAGTGGATGTACGATGTACTAGGATCTATGACCCAAGAGCAGGCATGACAGAAAATAGGGTGGATGACCAGGTCGGGAGCGCGATTATTCCAACACTCGGAGGAATATCTCGGCACCGTCGTAGAATACGGTTGAAGTCCACAGTGGATAGATGGCGGACAACACAAGCGACCGGACACCTTTGCTTAACGCAAATCGGACAACGGACGAGGGAGTGGCAGCGGAAAAGCCCAAAGAAGCACCGATCAATATAAACGGCGAATGCACCACGCGTGTGAGTGGAACCGGGGTGTGTGGGCTGGAATTCTGACTTATAAACGCAAATGTGCGCGCAGCATGACAACCAGCGTATTGGACAATAAAGATTGTGCTTTATTGGACTCCTTCTCGCTACAATATGACCGATCAACTAAAACTCCGGTTTGTCGTTTAGTTACATAAAACCTGCTTCAAACATTTTGTGTTGATAAACTTCAGCAATAATATAACCAATTTCGGTCGCCTAACGAGTCCATTGTCAACTACAGTGGGTTCTGATCCGTCACCTCTAACTGATGTCCATTGCGATCACCTTCGCAAACCATCACAGGAATAATCATTAAGCGTTGTGGTGGGTTCCCAATCACTAGAGATCATATTCATATCCGCCTTGAAACTTTCGGTCAGAAGAAGGTGATGTGATGATATATGGTGTTTCTCCATATAATCGTCGAGTGTACAGCTGGTTCATGCTTAACGCAGCCTAGCCAAATGACCAGTGTGCAGACATCGATAACTAGCAATATAGAGCATTATAACTATCCTCCTATCTGTTAGTAATGAACGACGAATTAATCATACAACACAAGGTTATCACCATAACCGAAAGAAGGACCGACTAAGACGAGCCATCCGTCTTAAAACTGGTGCCTGATTGAACATTCTATTCATCCTCTCAGGAGCTAAACTGTCAATCCTTCGAAGGTTTGTTTTCGGAAATGTGCCTGTTAAGATTCAATAGCTTCCCGGGTTGACTGATTTCGACCGGTGCATTAGCTGCACTCCAGTCTATCAAATCTCCTGATGAGGCTAACAGAACACTATAGCCAATTACGATGTTATTCGTAATGCCAATTTGTTCATCATAATCTCGATAACAAAGGTGTTGAAACTTGCTACGGAGTTCATCTGACACAAAGCCATCTGACAAATTCTCAATTTCCTTATCAGCCAAGGAATCTGGCATTTTTCTCCACCAGATCATCGGCACCGATCGCGCAGTGTTATTCTGTGGTGGATTATCAAACCGGAGGTGCGAGTATTCCAACACTCGGCGGAATACCTCAACGCGGGGGAGGTACGTCCAAAAGCCCACAGCGAGCGGATCGGGGACAGCGTGGGCGACCGGATGAGTCATCGCTCGACTGGATCGGACCAACGGGCGAGGCATGGCAGGCAAAATAGGATGGACGACCAGATCGGGGCGCGATTATTCCAACACTCGGAGGAATATCTCGACACGGTCGTAGAATACGGTCAAAGCCCACAGTGGATAGATTGCGGACAACACGAGCGACCGGACGAGCCATCGCTCAACAAGATCGGACTAACGGACGAGGAGTGGCAGGCGGAAAACCCCCGATAGAAGGCGCCGATCACACATAAACCGGGCAGAAGTGCACACGACGTGTGAGCGGAAACCGGGGGGTGTTGTGGACTGGAATTCTGACTCATAAACGCGAGCGCGTGCGTAGCATGGTAACCAGCGTGTTGGACAATAAAGATTGTGCTTTATTGGACGCCTTCTCGCTACAATATGACCGATCAACTAAACTTCCGGTTTTCGTGTTAGTTACATAAAACCTGCTTCAAACGATTTTCTGTGTTGAACTTAGCAATAATATACTAAATATAGTCTGAGAAGGGCGTTCTCAAAAACATTACTGAAGTAGTTGATGAAGCACCGGTATTTTATAACCCCTTCAACGGAAATAACATGCAAGTTCTTGCCTTCACTGGGTACTCACTGTTTCCAAAATACTTGTTTATTTTTCCAAAGCAACAAGGTATAGAGGCAAGAAAAACCTAATGTTTATCTCATGACTATTTTCATCTATTACTTTACTAACCAATAATTTTCTGTAAGACCCAACGAATTACCGGTGGAACGGAACCTCACCAACCCTCACTTCAGTCAGGTGGCTCTCGTTGAAAGACTTTAGCTAGAGCTCCACCAGTCTTACTGCACAGTTAGACACCCGACTTCGTTCATTCCCAACATTTAATGGTGTTTCGTCTGGTTTGAGTCGGCCGCCTGAAATCATGGCTCCTGGACGTTATCTATGTGTCTACATGAAAGCTTCCTCATCATATTCATGCGCGCCGTAATTCTTGCGGAAATTCTGTAAACAATTACAAAAAAAAGATACGAACAGAGCAAACAAGAATAAAAACGAAAGCAAGATAAACGGAAAATCTCACATTTGTGAACATCCGTAAACAATCGAATGGACCAAGTATCCCAGATCAGGGTCTCCTTAAATGAAGTGGACCGGTATACCTCCGATGATGAAGTAAAACTCGTAAACTCTGCTCCACATATAAAGACATGTTATCCAGATAATCTGAATGCAGTCACATACATCCGTAATTAAATCTGCGTGCTCACAAACTGAATGTGATTCGGTTTTAGGTACAATAAATAGTAAGAGACGAATACGTAGCTACGACAAGGACATAAATGCCACTAAACCGTCCAAGGAGAATAGATACGCGACTGTATCCTTAAGCTGCTTCTATAATGTAAAATGTTATCATACGTCGCAAAGCAACGTACAAACTTGCTGCATGTAGTTAAAAATAACATGCGGGTTATCGAGAGTGTACACAGATGAGTCACTGAAACAGTTATTGGGTTCCATGTACCTTTTACTCAGAAAGGATGCAAACATGGCGGACTCAGTGAACTTCACTTCAGTGAGAAGAATAGCCATCACTATCATAAAGCTGAAGACGTTCCGTTTGAGAGAATACATGCAGACAAACAGAGGACAAATTTTTGAGTCTTTTGCTTTTGACTGACGTTCGCTTCAGTGGATAAACGTTCGGTCAGTAAAAAATATTAGTACAGAACCCAGTCGGATGTAACAGTTGTTCACTGTCCTTGCATATGCCTGCCATAAATACCGTAACATCCAGGTGCAGTTTATTGAATCGAAACCATACAGAAGCGATAAAAGAGCTGCAAAACAATCATAACATCATTTTAACAAAGCCAGATAAAGGAGCTGGAGTAGTTTTACTAGACAAAGCAGATTATATTGACAAGATGGAACTGAAGAAAGATAAGACAACAACAATTGAGGAGAGACTATCCAAGCTACTTCGCTAGATGAAGCAGAATGACTTGACTGATGCAATCATTTTTTAAAGGACCAGACCGATCGGTACGGTGATCCAACACTGTACGGACTCTCTAAAGTTCACGAAGGTGGGCTACCGTTACACCCAATTCTTGACATGAACAATTCACCTTATCACAGTCTAGCCAGATGGCTAGTTCAAATACTTGAACCAGTCAGAGCAAGAATAACTCCATTTAGCCTGAAAGATACATTTCAGTTTGTGGACTCTATCGACTCGCTGAACATTAAAAATCACCAGATGATTTCCCTAGATGTCACGTCACTATTCACAAACATGCCGCTTAAAGAAACGGTAGAACACTTATATGACCACATAGAAGATAATCAAATGGAAATTGGTATTCCGGTCGAAAATTTGAAGGAATTGTTGTTTTGCACATACAACGTCCAATTTCAGTTCAATGGTGAGATATATAGACAGAAAGATGGAGTAGCTATGGGGTCCCCACTAGGCCCGTTGCTCGCAGACGTATTTGTGGCCAAAGTGGAACTTAATCAGTTAGGACCCACATTTTTCGAATTCCCGTTCTACAGACGCTATGTCGATGTATACGACGTGACCAAAGACTTCACTGATGCGCAAGGCCTTCTACTGGCATTTAATCGTGCACACCCGAATATACAATTCACTCTGGAGGAAGAGAAGGATGATAGGTTTCCTTTCCTTGATGTGTTATTGCCCCGCAGAGTGGACGGTTCCCTCCAAAGATCCGTTCACAGGAAAAAGACGTGGACGGGGCAGTACACCAACTTTCTAAGCTTTGTTCCACTAAAGCAAAAACGAAATTTGATTGGCTGTCTAACCGATAGAGCAAGAAGGATATGCACGACAGACACCATAGAAAACGGATAGCGAGAAATTCAAAAAATACTGAACTAGACTGGATATCCAGAGAGATTTATCGAAATGAATATGGAGTGTAAAGATGTCCAGCCAGCGATAGAAACAGTAGTAAAAAAGCCGACTTTCATAAATCTGACATTTAAAGACGATGCAGCTAGTGAACTGATCAGTCGCAGGCTGACAAATGCATTGGCCAAAACCTACGATGCTGCACGAAATATCATCTCGTTTAGGCGTCGACCGGTGTGGGTCGTATCTCGAAGATAGTTTATCTAAGTTTTCTTCGTCATTCTGTATTTACTCTCTCACCTGCTGTTGTCAAGCCGGTTACGTTGGGAAAACCACTCGGCGACTATCAGACAGGATCCGTGAGCACCTTCCAAATGGCTACGTAATGGTATAACGAAACCAATCTTAAGTGCTATCGGATCGATACAGGTCATCAAATTACGCCCGACAAAGCGTTCAAAATTATTTACAAAGTGTCCCACGTCCATTCCCGAGTTGTCAGGGTGAGACTGTTATCGACGGCAGAGGCAATCGCTATCAAATTCTACAAGCCCCAACTGTGCGTCCAAAAGAAATTCATACAGGCCCTACACCTCCCGTGGCCAACCATGTGTAAACCGTCTGAAACTCAATTGCCCAGTAACCCGATTAACACGTTATCACACACCGGTCACATGATTCATGTAAACACAACACACTCAAACAAACAACCCACCACCGCCCGAGTAGACAGTCAACCACAGTCTCCATGTGTACTACCATTGCGTATAACCATATTCTTGCTTTATACATAAGAAGACTCATCAGTATTTGATGCAATTATAAAGGATCCAACTACTAATGTACGTCACAAAAACGACCACACAGCTCACTGCATACAACGACCTTCACAATACGAGGCTGAACAAAAAGTCAGCATACTTTGTACCCTACAGATGTAAAACAGGTCACCACAATTCAGTCTAGTGGCGCACTTGCGTATATACGCTCACCTGGAATGAATAAGAAAATCGTCGTTGTTTATGTTTGCTTTCTGCTTGCCGGTTACGAACCCTCAAGTGACGGCTGCTCCCTAAGATTTATTCATGAAACCGCCAATTTTCACAGACCCATGCAATTAATTCATACCATCGCCCAACCTCGCGCCAGCACACCGAGCTGCACATGCTGACCGACGCAAGAGACTTCGCTTCAGAACTGAGTCTAAAACGCAAATGCGGAAGTCCTTTGTCAGCTCGTGCACAACCATGCACGGTGACCGGCCTACAGCTTTAATTCAGATTGGACTGCGAGGGATGTATCGCTTTGCATGAGAATCGATGCTCATGAATCACAGTTGATCAGGAAACATCACTTGAATGTTCAGCACTGCAAGACGACTAAAAAATGACGTGCATCCAATAAATTTTTCGAGCCGGCTAGTGGTAAAAGTCACTGCTGTTCCTACAATTCGTCAAACCTGGTGGTCGTTACATACTGTATTAGAATAGGATATTTGTGCGTTGATACTAATAGGCAGACTCGTAACTCGGTTGATTGAAATGTTGAGCTGTTTGTAATGACTTGATTTGGCGTTCAGCGCGTAGATAATTGTAATCTGAGTCCCACACACTTACTTGAGGCTTTCACGCGCGTATCAATTAATCGCAATAAGCAGTTACCATGTCACTTGTGCATACATTTCGAGATGGAATAACGCTATCACCTTGGCTAGTTGTTAGGAGAGTTGCAAAGAAGAGAAAGATCAAGCGGTCATAAGTTTCTCTTAGCGGTGATCGGAAAATAAAAACTGTTACCCGGTCCGTAAG
This sequence comes from Paragonimus kellicotti, assembly GCA_014220965.1. NCBI lineage: Eukaryota > Metazoa > Platyhelminthes > Trematoda > Plagiorchiida > Troglotrematidae > Paragonimus > Paragonimus kellicotti. Next base: position 85,395 of record LOND01001295.1, on the reverse strand, counting down.
AGTGAGGAAATCGTCTAGAAGTTGAATATAAATAATGCGACCACACACTTAAACTTTAAGATAGCCTATCAATGCAACTAATAGCAAGTCAATCCTTGTAAACGCCCTCTAGAAATACCGCGGTCAACGGACACAAATACAGAAAGTTTACAAACTGGAGAACACATCTGGTGACCCACGGGGACTGCATTGTGGAGGTGACAGCGGAACTCGAAGATGATAAGAAATTTTGTCTACACACTAACGCGTTCCTTCCAGCTTTAACTCTAGGAGAATGACAACCTGATCAATCAGTCGCTGTCCATGAGAGGTAGGAGCTAACAAACGATTAGATGAGTACATTTATTAGACGATTAAAAATCGACTCGATACAGACAGTCATCTTGAGAAATTCTCTCGGTAGTCCATTTCTGAATGCCAACGATATCGTCTTCTTACAAACATAGGCGGGATTTTCAACATACTACATAAAACCCCACAATTAGTACATTTCATTCAACTTGTAAACGAACTTGTCTTGCCAAATCAACACGGGACATAACAATGTTAGAGGCGATTGTATTCTACTAAATGATTATGTGACATTATCATTCGTTTAATAAGCGGACCAGAAAGACAAAATGAACTGGAGATTAATAAACCGGGAATTTCGAGAAGCAACAACCAATACGGGTGAAAAACAGGAGTTGACCGACACAATGCAACCGGAGATCAAAGCAGAATCACATCCCTATACGCACATCTCAGTTAAGTCAAAATGAAACGGAATGCGCAGAACACGATCGTCTGAGAGGCAGGTGATGTGAAATGAACACGTACAAAACTATCGAAGCAAATAAAAGTGAAAACAAAATAACGAGGAAAGCAGCCAGGAAAAAAGTGTCAAAATTAGGGTGAGTCGGACAAATGAGAATGGGCATGAAAAAACAAACCAAATAAAACAAATGCACATATTGGTCAACGTGAAGCGAGGACTGATAGAATTTACATGGAAAATGAGAGGATGAATGAGGACTGGAAAAAGCAAAGTGATATATTGACTTTCTGTAGATTATTGATATATGGGGTCAGCGGGTTTGTTGGTGACTGAAGGCAAAGGTAATTCTGGCACATTATGATCTTCTGTTGGATTATTGACTTTCGTCCCTTCGTTAACTGAAAGAAAGAATGATGGAAACGATGAACGCGTATAACGAGGAGCAGGCACAATTTTAGGAATAATACACGGAAGAACCACGAGGGATAAATAGCAGGAAACAGTTATGACCATTGACATAAAGGAAACGGTTTGAACAAAGCAGTTAGAACACGAAAACTGGTAGATGCAAGCATTTCGTATTGACTCGTCAGTACCAAATTTACAATAACACGGGTGCGTTTTTTTATAGCAGACAAATAGAGGGGTGGATAATCAATAAGCGTGTTAGGATAGGTCATTAAGTCCAGGGAAGGGTCAAATTCACGAACAGTTGTTTCTGAACACAGAGAGCTGGCTTGAGTCGGTTGATTGCGACTGCTTCGGCAAACCGTAAGAATCTTGGGTTAGAATGACGTAACAGGACTCTGAATGCACAAGATGGATCGATAACGTGACCAGTGATCAGGACGTGTCTGGCGATTGAAACGTTTAAAAATCGAGTCCTAAAGTAACCAGCAAATTTCGCGGCTAATTCAGCGAGTTACAATTAGTAACTGGGACACGCATGGTAGCATTTTCAATTTGAATCTATCAAACATATTCGAAATCGGCATATTCCATTCGAAAATTATATAACACTTAAAAAGATACTCTAACTAAAGGATGGATTGTACCATCCAACAACTGGTAATGTGGAACAGTTGACAGTCCCCGTTGTATTGATTGACAGTGTTGCACAATTTAATTTCTCTAGTTCGCTATTAGTCCATTCGTATTTGGCAGTTAAACTTGTTGTAATTTTTAACTTCTACTTCGCAATAACTTAGAGAGAGAAAACACTGCCTATTTTAAATTTCAGTCACACACACAGCAGACGTCTTCGTAGGCGATCTAGTGTTGATAGTGGACGAACAGTCAAACTGTCTAAGTTGATTTGATGAAACTTCGATGTCAGAAGTGAAACGTATCCAGTGAACGCGATTGCACAATACGTTTCAAGCTACTCTTAAAACGAAAATTGGATCACTCTGATCACACATAACTCGGACGTGCAATATTCACCAACGCAGCCAAATTAAGCTCCAGCTTTTAGTCAAGTGTGGGCAGTGAGACGGGCATAATCTGATTGCAGAGTCCTCTAATGGGTAGCACATCAGGATTCAATGATCTTATTCGGCCCCGCATCTTAGTCCAGCATGACAATGGAAATGTAATGAACATTGTGCAACCATGAGCTCTCCAATCCATAATACAAATGACACTCATTGTGATACACAAGATCAATTCCACCTCCTGATGGGACCAGCATCCTAATATCGGTCACAGACACGGTGTCTCGTCAACTTGCTCCGCTGATTCAGTTTTACTTGGTTTTCCACCTTTGTCAACAAAGGCCCAGTGTTGGCCGGGCCCAAGATAAACACTGGAGGTGACCGCTTTAATCAATGAAGCTATTGTCACATTTTCCACTTGCGCAATTCAAACTGTATATGAACAAACGCGTCAAGACCAATGTGAAACCAGTAAGACTGAAGGTGTCGACTAAACACACGTGCGTGTAATAGCTCAAGGCCGTGTCTCTGACTCACCGTGGCTAAGATTCGATGCGTATTCTGCCTTATTATCATATAAGACGGAAAGGGCGGACTGCCCGAATGAGATTGTACGCTGCAAACACAGGAACGCACACGACTGCCTCCGAAATGGGAACATCTTGTTGTCCTGTTCGCGATGCCACAACTAAGAAGCGCGGTAGGCGCGTATTAAAACACACGCTTAACAGTACATCGTGGTACAACTTTTAAAACTGGATCGCCGGTCTGTTTTATTCCTTCGCCTTAGTTTACTCTGCTCTTGTTGTCTGTCTTACATTCACTAACGCGCGTCTATCATCAGGCGATCGATAACGAAATAGGTTAATTGCCCCCAATCAGACAAGCAATTCCGGTGCACGTACCACTGAGAAGCGCCAACTTGTCGGCTTCGTTCGCGTTAACAAACTTCTCCAAATCGATAATGTACACTGTTTTTTCCAAATTGTGTTAGTCTATACAGGCGTAAAAAATTAGCAACAGTAATAGTAAACTACGGTTTAATTCCTAATAATACCGTAATAACAGATCCAAAACTTTTTTACGTTTCGAACCTGAATTGACAGTGCGCCACTCAGTACTGGCAAGACTATGTACACAATTCATTGCCCCAAAGAGTCTTATTACCAATGGGAATATGTTTCCTTGAGCTTGTAGATTCATAGGTTGTTACAGGGGGGGGGAGAGATCTTTGCTTGTACGCTCCTGTCTCTGTGTTGATCGGTGAAAAATTGAGTTGGACGGTTTATAGGTAAAAAGTAAAAGTGAATCGAACTAAATTAAAGGTCAATTCAGTGAAGCTGCTGGCTGCAATCATTTCAGCAACGAACACTGAAACACGCTGAAACAACATTCAGTCAGACATGCGCAGTTGATGGCCTGTGGGACTGAGCGAATATGGTGATTAGGAAAATTATAGTGCCGGTCGTCTCTCACGTACGTACCGATCGAGTAATGCTTTGAGAATCTCAACCAATTTAGCTGTGACCACAAAACTCGGCAATGCGTTCAAATATGAACGATCCCAACTGTGAAGCAGTAGTCTGCAAAGTAATCTGCCTGTTCCATTACTCCATTTCAACTGACACTACGGTCTCTAGTTCTCGTTCCCATGTTGACACGAGCAGATATGCGTCGCCAGGGTACTGGTCAGTACAATTTTGATGGCGAATGTGCATGACTTTACACCTATCGACATCGAACGGTAAGCTGTTTCCTGTGGACCATTGATTTAGACAGTTCTAATCGTCTTGTAAGGTCATCATATCTTCCGCGTAATCTAGAACTCGCCGGAGCTTTGTCATCAGTGTACAGCAACATCGGCGATTTGACTATACTCCGTAGTTCGAGAACGAATAGCAAGGGTACTACAAGTGATCATTTCGGAACGCCGCTGTTGGTTGGGAACCACCCTGACAGCCGTCTATTCACATTAACGTCGAACCTACGTTCAGTCAGGTAATCCTCAAGCGCTCATCAATGCCACAACTATTCAGCTTCCATAACAAGATGGATCAATCAACCATATCAAAGGCCTTAAAAATTCAAGACAAACCATGTCTATGACCAATCCTGCACCTACAACCTTCGTCCAAATAATACAAGCAATCAGCAGATTCCTGACGCATGAGTATTCCGTATGAAAACTATTTTGCTCCTTGGTGATGCGTTGGAGATCTCCAAATTCAGCCCGAAGCTCTCCAATACTTTAGAGACCATTAAAAGCAACGCTACTGGCGGATAGTTTGCTGGAAGAGAGGTATGACTGTGTATTGTCTCTGGACGTCCTGTAAACGGACGGTCGATAAAGAGCGACTGAAAGGTGCTGTAGGCGATATTTACTACTTTATCACGAAAACCGTCGTAACATTGTTTCTTATACATACGGAACGTAGGTTCATTGATTGTATAGCCACCACTATAACTTCCAAGCACTGTGTTGTGAGATCATCTTAGCTCGCAAATTTAGCTATTCCTAAACAACCATGAGCCTAACAAATTGACGTCGTGGCTTTGGCGCAGCTAAGGGCAAGACAGGTGAGGGATATTCCAGAAGCAAACTTTCTATTCACATAAGAGAAAATAATACAGCGAGATTGAATGGAGGTAATGGCATGAATATAAGTACGCTAATGATCGTGATAAGTTGGCATGTCAGACAGCGTTTCTAATTGGCAATTTGAGTGGACATAAAGTCCCTAACCGAACAGGTAACGTCTACCTAAAGACATCATAGCCTGTGATCACACCATTCCTGCACTTCTTCTATGTTTTGCCCAACAGCTGGTGATCTCCGTAGTTAAGGTCCGACAAAGTAAGCGTGGAACCCGATTGCGGAGCACGTGACCATCGCGAAGTGTGCATTTTTATTGTTCGGTCAACTTATCTTATAGCTGAAGAGTTCAGAAATATGCACCAGGCGACCGTGTAGCCCAAACGGCAGTCATATTCGGTGTGGGTTAACTGGCAGAGGCCGACGGTTAAATAGCTCTGTTTGCTACTACGTATCGAACAGGCCACGTTACCGAACCGAATAGCACAAAAATGTTATAAACCTCTTTTTAAGAAGCAGACGGGTGCCGTAAAAACGTAACAGATAACACACGTTATCAAAAACATATCGGCCTTCACTATGTATGCCGATGACATATCAACATGATTACGAGTTGACAAGATGGTGTCATTCAAATATGTTAAACGTTCCAGTCTCAAGGAAACTGTGTACAAAAAAGAAAGTCAGGATGAGAACGCTTGTCTTGAAGCAGAGCTTTGAGGGTGCGAAGAGTAGTCCACACAGACATGCCAGGTGGTCACTCACCTTACTCAGCGTGGTGCGCACGCCTTCGTTAGGAGGAATAAGAAAAACAATGCCGTCCATATATTCAAAGACGACTATTGGAGTGTTGGGAAGAGAAGACGCACCAACACAATTGAAACCGTCAAACAAACTCCCTAGAATATCGTTTACGACAAAATTGAACAAAAGAGAAATCGGGAAAATCCGGCGAAGTGAGGAACAACAACCAAAGATTCTTGATGCTCATCCTCAACCCGACACCTCACGACCGAGAATGACTGTGTCTATCCGCATAAATGAGGTGAAAGCAAGTTATGGTTCAATAGGTGAGAGAGCTGTCACAAACTCGTATTTGCAAATGCGACAGCACCGCAGAACATTACGAAAAATCTAACTGAAAACGAGTTTGACGGATAATAACATCGCGAACGTTGGTTGCAAATGAGGTGAGTTAAAGCTCCACGACCTATTCTAGGGTGAAAATGGGGTCAATACACTGAAAAGTGGACTGGAATCCTGTTTGTTCTTCGCAAATCCGGCTAACCTGACTAAACCAGAGAGTACACTGGATGCGACAAAAACAAGACTGATGCTTCTGTAATTGCCACGCAAACTTTTGGCCACGTTGCTGAAAACAAGAGTAGCTGTTGTGAAGTGTCAATTACGAGGTATTTCTGTAGTTTCCCAAACCATTCGAAAGTGTTGTTAAACCCAATATCAATTTCTCATCACCTCCTCTCGAAAGAAAAGATGAGAGAAGATCCAGACGTGAGGTCTAGCTACGCATCAACCATTTCAGCGCCAAATGGAGGACGCTGTCATCTACGTGAGTTGGTTTACGTCAGCTAATGTATCCCTCAGGATATGCAGCCTATCCGCTAAGTCGGCGAGATTGGTGAGTAGCCAATGAAACATATCTTCCAAATAAGGATTCACTAACACCTGCTCGATGACCAAAATGACATTCTACTACCCTGAGACAGAAAAGCTCGTTCCACCTGCTTAAAGCATTCAGTAAAATGATGCCTAAAGGTCTTCGTGCCAGCATTTAGCGAGTTTGTATTTAAATTCTCCATATGCACTGTCATATCCAGTGTCGGGAGGAATTCAGCTATGTTTATTGTTCACTGACGTGATGTCCAATTCATCGTCAGAACATGCGTCTTCACAACAAACCTTCATGGAAGTCGCGATTTGTTCTCAGTATTTGTCAAGTTCCCCCACAGAACTTGATAGGCGAAAGTCAGTTGTCAAATCTACTTAATAAACGTTCATGACGCTTTCTTCGTTCAAACGACCTCACACTTACCAGCGTACGATATCTGAGCACATAGCGGAGCAAAACAAACACAAACCACATCATGTTTCAAATTCAAGTTGTTACGCCAGAGAGAAGTTTTATGGTTGAGATGCGCAGGGTGATCTTCACAATTTACCTATCTGTGCTGAAATATGTTAGTCGAGATATACAGACTGTGAGGTGCACACGTTTCTGACGGTCTCTTGATACTGCCCTTTGGATCAACGCAATGTGCAAAACTGAACACTTTGCAAAAGTAACAGAGAAGTAATGGACGAAAAACGTATTTTTAGTATTCACTGAAGTTAGATTTTTTGAATGTGAGACAGACTAACTTCCCAGAACTCGGTTGCAAAGTTTGTGTTCGCTAGCAGTCTTTTCCACTGACTAAAGTACTGGTGTTTGCCAGCCTTCTTGTAATGGAACCTTACACTAGGTCTATACAAGTTCGTTCACAAGTTAGCAGTATTCGATGTTCATTTTTACTAAATAAGACTCTATCACAATATTTCAAAACAAGTGAGAAATTTCCAAACTTCTCTCTTCGGAAATTCAAAACAGCATATTTCAGAGACAAATTTTTGTAAGGCAAATAAGCTTATGACTGAACAAACTTTAGTGTAATTAGCAAGAGGTACTACAGGACATGAAGTTATAAGGCTGCTGTACTACGGACGTAAAACTATGGCGATGTGTTGAATTGCACCACGAGCCAGATTCTCATTCCATCTGTGAAAATTCAGTCGCACTAATTTATCGAACCTCACAATATTTATCGGGATCCATGTAGATGCCGGTTCTAGTAAAAGGATATGACGGAGCAACAGTTGAATCCTGGGACCAAGAAACACAACCTGACATGAATGAGAAATCATGTGATGCAAGTAATGACCGATCCGCATGTGCGTATACGGCAATCAACGTACAAACCACCGGTATCAAGGAAGGTCATCGCCATTTGGAGAAGCACTATCAAGAAGATACTAAGCGGACAATCACAGCTGGTTACGCAACTGATAATCCACGGTTGCTGCGTTACGCAGAAGCAGATGCGCTGACGCCCATCAATAGACGGTCATAGAGACGTTTAGGAATTATGCCGTGCTAAGGCAATAAGAAGCATTACCGATTAGAGAATATCACATGTGTGTATCTCTCCTGTATATTCAGTTCCAAATCTAACCTGTCTTCCGCCCTCCAACCATAAGTTCTGGAGTTCACGTTTTGTATATGCAAAAAGGTACACGTCTAGTAATGAATCGTCAACAACGTTTTTGACTGCTTTATTAAAGTTCCTTCCGTCGTTTCACAATCTTTGGTCTCATAATTAACCTGCGGTGTACCAACGTCATTTAGAAGTATGCATAATCCACTTTACTGTCGAACGTCATGGTGGAGAACGCTTTAGACATCTAACAGCTCGACTTTTGTATGACGAAGCTAGAATTTATGTTGAAGTATACGCGAACACGGGGTGTGCAATGCTGTATTCTGACCGCTGCGCAGGCTATTCGAATTTGGCTTCGAAATCCCGATCTGTGTGCGTAGAAGGCTTTTTTC
>LOND01001295.1:22297-47526 GCA_014220965.1 Paragonimus kellicotti | reverse complement strand
CCTGGCTGCTGCTTCCAGTCCAACCCACCACTCGCAAATAATAAGGCACGTTGTGACAGGCGATGAGTTGGCATTCGTTAGATGTGGACAAGCCAACGAAACCTGTGAGACGAGATCAGTATGGATCGACAGAGTTTATCTGTTCCGAAGACACGTCGACGAACTTCATCATTGTTGGCACGGTGTTCCAACCACACTCCGCTAATACTTCGGAGACACCGATGGTCGAAAACAGATATTCTGTGGACATCCTCCGCGTGAATGGACCGGGTTTCGCAACCGTACAATAGGACTGGCATTACGGTGACATTATACACTCGTCCTTTAACAGAAAGACTCGAGGTCATGCCGACGCCACAGATGGCTTAATTTGGCAAACGCCATCCGAGCCTCTGCTGTGCGATTTGTGATCTCATTAAGCATTATACCGGCGCTGATACAACTGCCAAGATACATAAACTTCTCGATCACTTCCTATTTATCACCAACAAGGATGAGAGCGGGCACAGAGTTCTACAAATCTTGCAACAGCACCTTACATTTATCAATTGCAAATACTAGACCAAACGGACAAATTGAAGGCTCTAAGATGTCCTGGGCTCCCTATGAACCTTCAAAGAGAACAGAGTGATCTCTTTTACACACCCTACGTCGCAAAATCGAGAGTTCGGGAGCAGTTCTACAACATCATACCTGCAGTCTGTCAGGACGCACTGTGGGATCTCGTCTACTGTTAAAGTTGAATGAGAAGGGGGAAGACAGATAACCTTGTCGTACCCTACTCGATATGCTGAGTTTGGTGATACGTCGCCGTAAGCTCCAACCGCGTCCGAGGTCTGACAGTAAATTGCTTGCAAGAGGCTCACATACCCTCGAGGCACACCATTCCACGGTAGACAGTGTTAGAGTGCAGCTCTGTCGGCCGAACCAAAGATCCCTCTGATGTCCAGGAAGACGACAATTATTGGCCCTCTATACAGATACCGGAGTTTAAGCATCTGACTGAGTGTGAAGATGTGATCGATGGAGCCACAGCCATGGCGAACCCCACCTTACTCCTTATTAACGTGTTCTTCGCGCGTTTTGCTTAGTCTACGAAGTATAGTGGAATCATGAAGTATATGAGCCCATCTCGAAAATGGGGAAGATGTTAGTCAAACCCCAGTGATTTGGGACAACCCACTTATCCAGAGTTTCTAGAGCACAGCCGTCAGCTTTTTAACTAGGGCTGGACCTCCTTCCGCAAAAAGAGCAGGAAGGAGTTCGTCTAATCGGGTGCCTTATGACGGTTCAGAAGCTTGACCTCAGAAGTAACTTCTGTTTCTGATGGCAGAGAAACATCAACAAACAAACCAGCATAGGCAACGCCCGAAGGCTTAATCAGTGGCGCGGATTGCCAGATGAACTGTTTTTGAACCTCCCCAGCCCAGCTTCCTATTGGTCGTTGCAAGTTATGAATAGGCTCGTGATTGGCTTCGCAGATTACCTCGCTCACACATGACTTTATGCTACTCGTTACTCGGATGACATGGAAAAGCTTCCGAGAGCAGCGGGTTTTGTTCTATCTCGATAACATGTTGCGTCCATCAGGCCTCGCGATCCTCTCGTAGTTGCTTCGGGAGCTCCAGGCGATTAGCCCTGTGGGTCGAGTTGCACCAACTATTGGGTGAAATATTCCGGCGAGCGTCGAGAGGTTTCAGTGATCGCACAGAAACCCAGCGGTGGGCACCTGAATGAGTAATGGCACTACACGAGGCAATACTGCACTTATACATTGCATGCCGCATACGTGCTCAATGTGTTTCACTGTCCTATGATTAGTGGAGACCTAGGCTCTAGGCAAGTTCACACTGATAAGTGTAAAGCGCCTATATCCCTGGCAATTTAGATGCGTCGGTTTGTGGTCGATGCGAAGCTGCCGCTCACCAAAACGCAAAGCAAACCTGGCGCATAACAGTTCATGATCGGAATTTACGCAAGTGCTTCAGATTGACTTGTAAACCTACGAAACATCCACGTCCCCAGTAGCTGACACCATGTGTTCGATCTGTGTCCAGAATTGATTCAACGATGGGAGGTCGCTAGTTGATGCACTGACGGCTAGAATGTCAAAAATTAGTATTTGCCAGAAACACACTGGTATCAGCACGGATGTGTTACAAACGTTCATCGTTGCCTGTTCGACTAGTACCACGAGAATGTGGGCCAACTAAGTTACGCTCGCCAGCGTTTAACCTGTCTAGTGAAACGTTCTAGTCTCTTGCCAGTACTACAATATCCGTGTGCCGTGTTCTATGCAGAGGGTTAGTGAGCTGGTGGAAAAAAGTCATCTTTGACTGGATCTGGACTAGAGTCTGTGCAAGAGTTTCCTACTGACCTATTTGCATGTGTTCAAACATTAAAAGTGTCAAATCTAAATGTTATTCGGGGCGCGACTAGGAGCTTACATCCTTCAGGCAAAGAGACCTTGGTGTTTGGCACGCTTATCATTCTGGCTGTAGCCTTCACGTGTGACGTGCCTTATTATTTGCGAGTGGTGGGTTGGACTGGAAGCGGCAGCCAGGTGGTCAGTGCATGTCTTGAGTTCGGAGTACGAAGTCACTTACATTGAAGCTTGCTTCAGTAGGGCACCTCCGGACTATTTGGTTAGGGTCCGGAAAGACTGTGAACACCTTTGGTTGCGGACGCTGTCTGATATGGCGAAGAACAGAAGTCAATGGACGCTCGTGTTGCGAGTCTCTGTGTATATCGTTGTAACTTGTTCTTCTTCATCCCCGCACACTGGTTTCCTCCTTCACCTTACACAATACTTTTTTTTCTATTGTGCTACGTTTTCTGGTCCTTGTGGTGTTTAAGTATTGACTAGTAGGTACACCAAAAATATGGAGTGGAAGTGGCCCTGAAAAGCCCACCGTCATACGCGGAACGGCGAATCGGCACACGAGTAAACGTACATCATAGGTAGATAAGGCGCGCGTACGTGTGAAGGTGTACGGCAAATTGGTCAGAAATAAGCACATTACGTACCACGAGGCGATCGGGTACACACTAAGCATGTCACTAGATCGGCAAGCAGGGCCAAACCATTTGTCGTTCCACCACAACCACTATTAGCTTATACGTAATTCATCAAGTGATACTCACAACGCAATACGATCCCACACTGACTGCATCCAACCGCGCTAGCAAACACCTCACCCTACTGACAGCACTCGTGATGCATAATGCACGTTGTGTTGATGACCACGAGCATTTCAAAAGAACGTCCCAACCAAATGTTCTAAGTCCAACCTAATGTGCACGACGCATGAAGTAAGATACGGCAATACAAAAAGGTAAAGAAAACAGATAGCGGTCTACTGATAACGCACGTACGACAAAATCACCAGAAATGCTCTACTGCGTATACAAAATCGTAACCTTGAGAGCCGTATGGAGGCGGAAAATATTAATTCAAATGAACATGAAGTCGATATTTCATAACTTCGACTATCGACATGATCATTCCAAACCGTTTTAGACGGCAGCTGCTAAAGATCATGGGGGTACAGATCTGATTAAGTCATGTACAAGGGCAGTTTATCGGAGGAACTTAGTGTACAAAGAAAAATAGGAGAGCTTGCAATGTTTAGAAAGATGGGGAGCCTAAAATGAGTAAGTTTCTATCATGATCACACAAACCTACTTTTTAGAATTATGGTTGGAAGTATAACTTTGAGAATGAACAAAGTCTGTGTCGTCCTCAACTTCTAAAAGCCCAATAATGTCTTTTTAAGGCCAGTTGAAAGGGTAATTCCTCACTGGACACAGTCCACTGAGCATCCATTCGTTCAGGAGACACGGGTAAAATATGTTACGACGATCAGCACCATCATATAAGGGGCGTCGGAGTTTAAGTTAGTTAAGTGGTCAGAATCAGTGTTAGTTTAAAAAAAAAACAGTGAACCGGATACCCAAGATAGGTTGGATTGCTGGAATAGAACGCGAACGGTGCCTTTGAGGCTTCGTTTGACGTTTCAAAGGCGCTTCATTCATTCCTAGATGTTCGTGAACGACCGCTATTCATTTATGCGACAACATAATCCGTCTACTCGGATTTTGCTGCCAATTGTCTTATGTTTGACGAAGCAATAGGTTTACAATAAACACATTCCTGATGAAAGCACACAATGGCTTTTTCCGCGTTTCATTAGGTAACAAGGCAGCTGTATACGAATTCAACTTTCTTTCTCGTTGTTAACTCCAAGTGAACAGTGGAAAAAGCAACGTCCTAACAGGCGCAGAAAAAGCAAACGCGTTTAACACAGTGAGCTGTTAGCCGACGCGACATAACAGCACTGTTTGAGCGACACTGAGAGACAAGCAATTCAGTGGCTACGCAAAAAACCAAGCCACGCCGGTTGTCGGTCATACACGCCCCCAGCCAGAGGAGAGCCATCACCTGAGTCGATAAAGTACGAATACGTCATTTGGGTCGGCAACCAGCCGCCGTGACACGGAAACCAAGACACAAACGCGTACCACACGCAACCACACAGACGCCGACATGTTCGAAAGTTCCTTAAAGATATTCCTGCAGATCGATTTGACATTCCACAGAAACTTGGTCCATAATTGTGTCAAACCGGCGTAGGCGTTCAGTCCCTCCGCTCGGGCAGTACTATTCCAACAATCCATGTGTGGGTGTACCTTCGAGGTGAAGCTTGTTAGAATAAACTCTTTGTCCCACACAACTGTGCATATAATCAGGTGTCCTCCCAGGAGGAAACATGAACACTACCCTCACACTGTAGTAAAGGTCGAGTCGACTGTCCTAGCTAGTGTTGCGGGGTCGCAAAGGTCGAGTGTATCCACGGCCTAATTTCGAGCCAAAAGACACAACTTGGCAACCTCGATCGCATAAGCGTTATAAAACGCGTCATCCGTAAGAACATCCGCAGCAGTTCAAATACATCATATTTGAAGAACTACAATATAACAATCAACAACAACGTGGAGTTGGTTCAAGTGAACTCTGAGTGCAAAAGCTTCCCATTATAACGATCAGATTTAGGGGACACGAAAGCTAGTCGTTTCATGTGAGATGGTAGCTACGAGGGTGTCATTAACTTAGCTCACATTCTATCAAAATCATGATCGATTTAAGAGCAATACGTAGGCAAAAATTCAAGATGACAAAAATATGCAAAGAAACGAGGACATTATAAAGCGAATGAGTCGGCAATCCTACGGATACAGGCTCTCCACAAACTACAACATATTGACGTATCAAAAAACATTTACAACCAGCCGCGAGGATGGTCATGAACTCTTCAGCTTGGCAGGCGGTACCTAGTAATCTTACTCAACAGAGCAGTCGGAACTTTCATAGCTTGTGACCATGTCATAGCCAGACAACCTAGTGGTTTCTTCCAGTCGCCGGAAGCTACAGTGAACAATGTGCGATGCAGCAGCCAGTCTGTCAGCATAAGGAGAACGTGACCAGGCTAGTGTACATCGCATTTTCATTAACTCTGTTATCGATCTCCACTTGGCACAGTTTTCAGATATGCGTAGACAGACACACGCGTTGCTCACTTAGCTGGTACAACCAAAACAGAATAAGTGTTGGATACAATGGTGGTTGAACGTTGACAGACCACTTCGATCTACATCACAAACACGTCATGCTCATAAAACGGAGTGAAACTGAGCGCATATATGCATCGTGAACCTTGTTCTGAAGAGACAATCGCACGTCTTTGCGACGCCATAAATGATGAAGATTACTACATGCGTTACATGCTCTCGCCATTCATACGGACAGTCTTTCGGCGACGTTCCAAGCTGATGAGATAACATTATTCAGACAGGCAGAATCATCGACGACCTCCAGCGACATGCCTGAAACAATACTGATAAGTAGTTTGGCAGATTTGATAATTTAGAAGAGACCCAATTGCGAAAAATCTGGACTTCGGCTGGATTCGAACCAGCGACAGGAACAACATTCCCAAACGCTGGTTCGAAGCTCAGTCCAGACTTTGCGCAATTGGGTCTCTTCAAAATTATCAATCTGCCAAACTACTTATCAGTAATTCAATGTCAATGCTCATCGGTGGCGTTGGTGGATTCCAGCGTGAACTGATCGAGAAATCCTGCTTGGGCAGTCAATCGGCTGGATCATTTGGTGGATTCCATATGACACAGTTGGTTGGGTGGGTAACTAGGTCCAAATGTGAAATTTCTGAGCTTCCTGCGTGGCTTCGTAGCTCAGCTGGTAGAGCATTTGCCGCGTTTGGGCATGTTGTTTCTGTCGCTGGTTCGAATCCAGCCGAAGTCCAGATTTTTCGCAATTGGGTCTCTTCTAAAATAAACATAGGGTTGAGTCAAACTTAACCTATCTTTTCCACATACGGTTTTGGGAACGGTCAGTTCAACCACGAGGCCAAGAGGAGAGTATCCGGTTAGACTCTGTTAAAAGTGACTTCATAATTTTCTAGCTCGCTCGGCAAACTGAGCTTCACAGTCCATATTCCAACTCCTTCTGGTTAATTCCAGTGTATCATATCAAAAAAGGATGGCCGAAGTGCTACAAAATATTTTACTATCACCGTAGTTAACACTTATTAGACAGGTGTTTGTTTTTTGACAATCATCTCCTTAGAGTACACAATGAATCAAGTAGACTTTTCAGTGCGAATATTCTCGCCTTACTCACTAACTGAAGAAGCTCCCCGAATGATCTGTTGAATCTTCCCCTTACCTGCCAACTTCATTTCCCTAGTTTTTCAGGGTTTTAATTGAAGTGAATGTGGGTATCTAAGTGATAAGAGTGGAACAAGTAGCCCTGAAAAACGTGAAGTACTTAGTAAATGCGTGTCCAGCTGACAAAAGCATCGAAGTCGTATCACTAACGCACTGTACTAAATCAATCAACCTATCGTTCAGCCCACCTTTCGTCGCCACCTGCTTTGAGAAGCTATTTTTAGTAGTTAGGTCCACTTCCCCTCCCCTCCTCTTTTTCTTCTTTCTTCCTATATAGGTTTTTTTCTTCTTTCTTCGTGGTTGTGTGGCAGTTAAGCATCAGTGTGAACCACTGATGTATTGCTGTCTATGATGATGATGATGATGATGATGATTGAGTAGGTATTAAAATTCCTTATCGTTCAAGCTACCATAACGCATCGTTATGGATGTGGGGAATTTCAGTTGGCGTTCTAGTTCTTCTGTTCACTCACTACCTGTGTTTACCTGGTTAACAAGCAGCCGACTAAACGCTCCGTTGACTTTCCGTCTCTACCCAAATAGACAACGTCCACTTTCTTCTTCTCCAATATCTAGTATGTTCGACCGGTTTAGCCTGACAGGACTTGATCTTAAGCAAACTTGGAACGCCGTGTTTTAATCGAAACCGACCTTGTTATCAGTGGTGGAATCTGTAGTGAATCGTTATGGGTGAACGATCGATAAGCAAAAGGTGCATAAAGTCAATGTCATGTTAGATCTTCTGATTTTTAGAGTTCAGTGATATAGAATGATGACAGCTCGTCACTGCCACCAACCATCATTTTAAGGCCTAGTCACTGCTGGAGCTTACGGAGAAGAATGAGAACCGAACTAGCCATAAAACTGAAGTAAGTTTACTATATTATTCAGCGTATATCCATCGCTATTTCGTACCCACACTCTATATTCGCAGACAGCATCGAATGACTCGAATGGAGATTGCAGTCGTCAGGTTTCACAAAATTGACGGCGACAAAAACAAACTTGAAACACAATAACGAACGTGCCGGAAGCTGTTGCGACGACATTGGCTGTAGCGAACTGATCATTATGAGTAAAGGTGGTTGAAAATGACGCACTGCACTTCGAAAACTGCGACACTTGGAAGGTGCGATTTAGACAGAACTTGACTGTACATCGTCCCTCCGAAATAAAAAAAACCCTGGGGACGTACAAGTTCCACTATAAAGAGAAATGTGGCTTCCAAAAATTCGCATTATAGATCTACGACGATTCCTGCAACTGCACATTGTATAATAATATTTATTAGATGAAAACCACATGAAGTGGCACATACAATTCGATTTTTCTAAAGCAGAACCTCTGAAAAAGCACCCAGATTTATCGTTTTCCGAATCCATTACACGCATTTACTGCGTCCTTAAAATGTGGGACATTGAGAAGCAACATACATCAGAGTGCCTCCAGTGTGATCAATGCGTATGACGTTTCAATACTGTGATTGTTTTGCGGCTCAGATGTACATATAGCATTATCACTGTTCGGGTTAGTCAATGGAATCTGTAAACAGTTGTCCATCGATCGCCTTCTTTAATGCCAATGTGCTCCAAGATGTAAGTGAATGTACGGCGCCAAAAGTTACTTGGGGTTAATCGGACAGATGGAGTCCAAAAGATAGAAACAAGCTAGAAATTTGAAATGGTATATGACGGGGTTATTCGTGATTTACTCAGCCTCAGTTGCACATCCACTCGCCGTGCGATGAGCGAAAACTCAGTTAGGGAAAAAGTCAACAATTCTTAAGAATGAGCCTTATGTCACACAATGGTCATTGTAAGAGGTTATTCCGAAAAATGGTCCAAATTGTCATATCGGATAAAAACGTGGCCAGAGAACAAGTTGAAAGTGGATTATCTCAAAGCAGATTATAACTGAAAGAAACAAACATTCGACGGTGTTTTAACAAAAACAAGCTGATAGGGGATTCTATAATCGACACCAAGGTAGCGGAATTCAATTAACATGTCCAGAAAAAGACATGATCGATCACAATCAGCTGAATTCCATTTAGATCGCCCGCTCTAAAAGTTATAAAGATGAACGGTTTTTGGTGTCCTAAGTCCCATAGATTGCTTTATTAAAAGAAGCGTAGAAAGCAGTATGTTGGAGGGGCGCAGGTTATCGTAACGGCTTGAATTCTTCAACCACTTCATTGCGTGAGAAGTGAACTATTTTGTCTAAAATATTTACGATCTGCAAATGAACATTGAGACTTGAGAATATGTAAAGCTGTGGTAAACAGTACTTGCCGTTAGAGCTACACTACATCTGAACGGGAAGGTTTTAAAGGAACATGTTTCCACCGTGGGAAACACAGCGACTTAATGCTTGCTGCGTAGAACACAGTACAAGGAGGACTGTGTGAGTCAACGTCTTGGCTCCCATTGGTGCGTGATTTTTGGGAGAATTAAACGTTATTCATTTACGTGGCCGTTTTAAAAACGTGATATAACCGGAAGCTTGATCCGTAACCGATTCCATTAGGAGGAACAATCACGTGGTGTGCGATCGCATTTCCAAGTAATCTATCTCCCAAGGATGGATAGGTTGCAGTGTGACTCAAAACTCAAGCGTTTGGATTGTTCATACACAACGCCGTCACATGAATGTTATCTCGAACACTGTTTATGACCATTGTGTGACACTTCATTTCTTCCCTCGAGAGGCATCCGACTTGATCGTACACGGTGGCTATGAACCCTCCTCGCACTGGTTTGGTCCATCACTAAAATTCGTTAGTCTTCATTTATGTGACCTGACTGAAATAGACACGGCACGACAGATTCTGAAGGTTCAAGAGCTATCAGTTAAGGTATGAACCACCGTGAATTCAACATGACGGTGCACTGCCACATGTTGCACGTGATGATGAGACTAAATGAAAAGTAAATTATCATTATGTGGACAGGAAGAGGTGGATTAACTGAGTGGCCGTAAGAATCATCAAATCCGGTTGCTTCCTGCTAGCTAACCTAGGGTTTGAAAAAAGCGTGCAGTATGTTCTTAAAACACCGAGGAATTGAAAGAAAGCGGATTCCCGGAACGCACACGGATTCTATAAACGAATCTTATGAAAATGGAAGGAATACAACTAAAAGAGATGTTATTAGTTGGAAAAAATCCCACGCTAAAGGGCGTCACAACACTTTGAATAAAGAAACTACCACAGGATATGAAAATGGTTCTCTTCGGAGTCACCTAATATCGACTGACACCGTTTATAGTTTAGTTGTACACAACGTATCAATTGTGGGTGATGTTTAGTCTATATGAAAAATCAAAATCCCCCACTACTCCTCGGTAATCAAAATACCGCTCAACAAGTCAATGATTTCTGTGATTTCAACTTGGAGAGAAGTCCTAGTCGAGGGGTCATCGATTGGAGTTAACAGACAGTAACTGTGTCTCCTCTCGAGACGATCGGGCAACCTGATCATTACTCACAAGCGAAAGTGGTTGAGCGTTCACATATGATAATTCGGTCGTGCCTAATGTGAGGTCAATGGCGCAGTGGTAAACACGGTTGCCTCATGAAATGGCCGGAGTTCTAGTCCCGGCAGTGGCAAGGATATGCACTACTGACGAGCTCTAATGAGAGCGAAACTCGAGTCTAGTGCTTCTTTTCGAAAGGGGCCGACTGGAAAGTCTATGGGAATGCGACAGCTGCGATCAATTGTGGGTGATGTTCAATCTATATAACAACGCATTATGTTCAGTCAGTGTTAATCAAATCGATATGTCGCTGGTTTGCTTAATTGGACCATAGTCCAGAGTGGGAGTGAGCGTCAGTTTTAAACACACTACAAACACTGGGACAAGTACAGCTTGGTTGCACATCGTCGCGATCGACTGCCTTCGACGTTTGCACTCAGTTAGAGCGAAACGATAGCAACTGTATTGCTCCATACAAAATCAGGCGGACAGTATATGCTGAAACCTACTCACCTGCCTTTCACTCTACAAATCCCTCTAAACATGAGGAACGCAGTTTCAATGCGTTAGGAAAAAAGCGCAGTGTAATAGGTTGCTTATGGAGTGGCCACCTAGGTTCAACTGCTTCTACCTGGAATGCGCGAGTCACAAAGTATTTCTTATGGAGATGCGTTGTACATACTGTGACTAAGTAAGAAAGGCGAACACGTAGTGACCAGTAGTTACTTCAACGTTTCAAATCAACATCAAGAACCATTGCCCGGAAACAATGCAGATAAACAGAACTAAGAAGCCCAACACACGCATTAGAGTATACAAAAAGGTATTACAATGGAAAGACAATTTCTGAAAGTTCAACCAATCAAGTGAGGAAAGTTGTTTGAGCTCTGATCACGTAGTCGATACAGCCTTACGGAAAAATGTCATCATTTGAATATATACACCCAGGGTGAGCACCTACTAGTAGTGTAAAGGATAAATGTCACGTCTTAAACACTTATACTGCTAGGAGTTTGCTGTTGTGGAACAGATTAGGACACACGTAGGCTAGATATTGTCAGGGTGGAGCTCGTGAACGATTAGCGCTAACCCCGTGGAATATTAATCAAACGAATGAGGGTATGGGCCGCGTTCACTGCAATTGTTTCTGTTAGGGCTTGGGCACGTGATTTGGAAGAAGCATAGTGTTAGGCAGAACATATGGTGGCCGACTGATGGGCGTACACAACGAAACAAGGATAGCGTGAATGCAGTGGTAAGCCAAAGGCAATAGTGGCACTTAAGACTTTGTATATTAAGACCTTGTTTCTTACTCACCGATTACTTTCACCGGATTAACATACATAGAGCGCAGGCGAAGCAAAAAAAAAACTAATTAGACCTGGTCACGTCTGAGACAAGTGCTAATCAGACGGTGAGATCACGTGACATGATGTAAATGACGCATGATAAAGTGACTGCGATAGCAACAGAGCTAACACCTACAGGACACTCTTCAAACCTGAACGGAAGATTGTATCATCAGCTGAATCTGAACACGCAGGCACATAAGCAATTTATCAGCGACCCTGAGCCGAGTTGGTAGAGTAGCGACCGTTGTTTTCGACTACATTTCATTTCGCACATTCTTTAACTAAATCGGCTCGCTTTTTCCAATAGCGTAAGATGTACTAAAAACTAGTACTTAATTCGTCTCTTTTTAACCATTTTGTACCACCGTTAATTAATTGATAACTTATACGATCTGCATCGTCTGGTTCACTGAATAATTGTCAACACCTCTCTTTGGCTTGTGCTATTTTGATACTGTCGCAAAATATCGTCAAAACTGGCAGAGGCAGGTGCCTACCCTTATTCTGAATGATAACAGACGGCAGCAGGCGGCAGTGTTGAAGAAGAGATCTTCCCATATACCATAAGGACTAGCGCTACATTAGCTGACCTAAGACACTTCTAGCGCCGGCATGAAAACAGTCTCACGTTAACATGAGAGAGCATAACGCGATTGTGTGCGTTACTGCTCTGAGGTTACAAAACTTGACAGTTTTGTGTATATGCTTTACGGAGATTATCAGTTTTCGACCAATGATACCTGCGCCCCATTGTTCATGAGTGTTAGGAGAACCATGTGGGATTCAGAAATGTGTTGAGAACATATAACGTCCTTTCGCGAAGTAACTTCGGGCACTAGGTTACAGTGACCCACATAAGTCTTCCGCAGTCCTCCGGCATTGCGTCTTGTTTAGGCAACTTGAGTGTAGCTGAGAGGAAGAGATAGTAGGGTTGTCTGCGGTTTTGTATACGGATGTGTAGAAATAAGTAGCAAAATTTAACCTCTGTTGGTCATACACGACTTCGGGCTGAAGTTGAAAGTACAGTCAATCGTAGAGCCTGAGGAGTATGGCTGTGAGCTAAAGTTATTGAAAGAAAGGTTTTCCTTCTCTTTGTGACAACTGAAGTCACGTGCAGTATAAAATTGAGAAAGACGACTCTTTTACGGCTTATCTTCGTCATATATCTAATTCGACTTCTTTCGGTTTTTATTTACGTGCTATTAAATGACTCGCATGGAACAATAACGATACTAACGTTAGTGCATCCAAACCATGCACCATAGAGCTGAATATAGTTTAGTTACATCATCACTCCTGTTTTGCATCGCGATCAGAGGCAATCAAACAACCGAGTCTCGGTTGGCAAAACGCAAAACAATTTCTCGAAAAGAGCTGCCGAGATGTCAACGGAGAATCAATGTACGAAAGACATTCTACTCGTTACAATTGGTATTTTCGGTGGAACTCAATATTCGAAATTAGCAAACTTGTGACACAACAAACAAAATGTACGGTTTCTACTGACCTTCGGTCGCATGCGTTCTAGAGCAGTGAGTAACAGGGCGGCCCTTGACGCACGCGCACGACGCTGATGAATCAGATTCAACAGGATGATGAAATCATCACTGGCCTCCCGCAGCATGGCCAACTCATCACGCGAAGCCAACAAATGCACAAGCTGATCGGACAAATTCATTACGTCGGCAGTCAGCTCATCCACGTACAACCGGAGAAGTTTGCCAGAGAATTGCATAAGATCTGGAAGAGGAAAATCGAAGTGTAATAGTCAGGTAAAAAACAGTAAAATGAAGTAAGTTTGTTGCTAAGGCTTCTGTTAACATGAACGAAATAAAAATTAACGCGGAATAAATTACAAAACAGAAGCAAGTGACGGCTTATTACACGACGTTTGTTCGCACTGGTTTCGATGTAACAAGAAATGAATTACAAGATAACCAGCTCATCGCTATTTACGCAACGTTGCGTTCCAGCACACCATATATACGAGTGATGTTAGCTCAATGAATATACGCTTTTGGATACACAGCTTCGACTGTTGGATACTGGCAACAATGAGAAAGAAAAAGCAGAATGGACAAAGTGAACAGCACGGTTGGACGCTGCCCCGATGCGTAACATCTAAGGCAGTTCCATGTAAACCATGACATATGTGAGTTCAGTGCAAACAACGTGGTTATACATACTCGGTAGCAACAGCTAAGACCTAGGCGAATCTAAAACAGAAGATCGGAAGCATTCTTGTGGTCGATAAGTACAACGGTTGTCGGACTGCAGTACGTTTGGAAATCGGAGAAAAAATGGAAGATAGGTCTACACTCGTCCGTCCGGATGGAAATCCATCAGTTTCTGCCTAATTTTTGTATCCTGAGCTGTATTAGGTCGGCAGACTATGGTGAATGTCAAAACCATAGCGATGAGAGGAGTCAAACGAATGTTCCCTTGTAAGATATCCGCACCAAATTTAGTACGAATGAAGTCAAACAGTTTGGGCGTCGTGTTTAACATGTTATTGATAAATGGATTGAGAATAACACAACGTTATGAGCAAGTTGTAATACTCTACGTTTCAACCACCTCGGGTGTTGTAATCGATTACAACACTCCTGAGGAAAGCCATCCGAGGTGGTTGGAACGTAGAGTATTACAACTTGCTCATAACGTTTGCCATTCTCAATCTCCCCATGGTTTTTCACACATGCCTCAAACTATTTTCTAGAGCATGGAAACAATAACAGGAATGCACCTCAATAATCGAAAATCCATCTAATGGGGCATTTTTGTATAAAGTTCACATGAACGGCGTATCCTATAGTGAGTGCGTTATGCTAACTTAATGTATCAGAAGCAATTACCTCATCAAGAGGGTACAAGAATGCGATTAAACAAAACACGGCATTCCGTTTACTACGGTATCCGGACAGAATCACTAAACCTGAGAAATTTTACTCGCAACACCAACAATTCAGAGGTGACGTAACGTTCATCTATACGACTCACTACCGATCGCGCTGTTCGTTGTGAAATTTATTTTCATTTAGCCCAAATCGCCAACTCACCGGAAGCAAGACGAGGTTACAATATTAGATGAGCCATCTAAACTGACGCCCAGGTATGCCAAAGTTGGTAGACCACAGCGCAGCCTGCTGTAATAGTATCAGCAACAACGGAAACATTCAGGTGCGTATTGTACATCCACACTTTCAGAACATCAAAACGAGACTTTCGATATTGGCAACATACGCACAGTGAAATTGCAACCAACTCTTTATACTACCGCAGCAGGCTGTTTGCGGTATGCTGAGGAATATTTGAAAGACTTGCTGGAGTGTAGTTCGGTTTCCACTCTGTTACGTGCATGTATTTTCAACGTTTACGTTGTTTGTTCATTCGTTTGCAACCTGTACCCAAGTCCTTCACTTACCGGCAGAGCAACAGATGTCTCTGGTCGGTGACATTTCTCACCTCACTCATAAAAACATACACGGTTTAGTAACGTGGTTGCCATCAAACTGGTTCTTGTTAGACAATCCGCCGAGCCCTAGTTGACTCGACTGTAATAATGCCGCAGAATATGAACATGGCTGATTCTGACAAGCCACCTCCATGCATCGATTACCCTTATGTACTGAGTGGAGGCAGCTGACACCGGCTTTCAAATAAACAATGCAAGAACGGGCGAAGAAAAATAAGTGGACGGAAGTCACAAGGATAATAAACGAGAGAAAAACCCGCAATTATTGAGTCACTGGCATTTGACTGTTATCCTCTCACACTAGTGATTGATGGACTGGTCATTAACATCACCGGAAGTACTGCATTGTCCAATGTAAACGTAGGTGACCATAGGCTTTTCAGCTTACAACATCCGAGTACCCTTTCACTACATCTCACCTAGTATCATTGGAATATGATTACTGGTGTAGTTTCTCATACCCGATTTGTTTTACAGAGTCAACTACCAACATCCCGTTCATGCTTTCCACTAAAGGTTTAACAGAGATCGAAGTCAATATAAGGCAACTGCATTTAGATGCGTCGCACACCTTACCACCCAGACACGTAAAAAAAACAGGACACTTAAGGAACCGGGAGATGTGCTGGTTACCATCAGATTATGGCCGAATTGTAATTTTTGGATAATGGCGCAATCTACAAAACACCTCATTAGAATGTCTAGTTTACTCCAGAAACCAAAGGCAGATTAATTACTAAATATTACTGAGTATACTACATGTCCAATTTTGAATATGCTTCAAACCAAAAGCGGTTTCATTAACTGTGCTTACTATTGCTATCACAATGCACACTGAGTTGGTAGAAAGTCACATAAAACAGAATTAATAATGTGAGATGCTCTGAAACAGCAGTTTACGTTGGCCATCGGTCAAAATGAACGCTTAGTTTGCCGTGAAACATTGCTAATGGTAGGTAATGTTGACACTGTCGGTAGATTAATACAGTTAAGATTACAAGCTGAATGGGTGAGTCAGTTTGTGGTCCAATTCACAGGCAGGCGATACGGAACTTCTAACCGACGTATTCTTTTTTCAATGGCAGCATATCCGTGTTTGCCATTTCCCTGATTGGAACTGATAGGCTGTGTTTTCGACTCACGCTCTGTAGAGTCGAGAGCACATTCAAGTTGGGAGAGTAGCGTGCACTCGTCAAAGGAGATAATTAGCTGTCTTGTTATAGTATATTAATGTTCTTCCGTAATAAGGATGCTGATTGCTTATTATTTTTATACTCTGTATGACACACTTCACGGTAAATGAAGTAAGTCATTAATTTAACTGAATACCCAAGGAGAAAAGGACGATGTTCAAAACCCGAAAATTAACCCACCAGAATAAACAGACTCCTATAGCCATAAGAGAAAAAATGGAAGAATGAGTCAGGGATAGTCCAAATTAAAACTGAACATCACTCACGTTTGAAAGTATCCTTTACAGTACGACTTACTAAACAAATTAAATGTCGAAAATTCTGATAAAAGCAAGACTTCATCGCACTTACTAAGTGATTTGACTATTAAATGACAAGTCCAACATCAGGTATTGTAGTTGTAAATCTACGGTCTGTTATCCGAAAAGTCTGACCTCTGTGCAATGTTGAGAACTTGGCTACGCTGATGACGCAACCTGATGAAAATGACTTTGGATGCACAAAGACAACGAGAGAGGTGAAAAAAATAAATGCAGTGCAATCAATTAACACCAAATATATACTGATAAGCTTCCTGCCTATGATAAGTTTTAACAGGAGGAGCAGAGCGTGGTGATTTGGGCATGTGGAAGATAAATATAGTTCTCACAACTGAAGCATGTTACACACGATCTGGAGTCTCTTTTGGACTGATAATCCTAACGGCTTTGTTGCTTACACTGTAGGCCCAACTTACGAAGTGAACAATGCTGTATGGCGCAAGAGGAATTCGCAGAAAACTGAAGTCTGAAAAGGTTCTTCATCTGCTACTATGGGAGAGGTGGGAACACTATACAGTTACTGAGGGAGTAGCCGTGCATAGCGTTGTTTCCTTGTAGATCATTCCGTCCCAAAGCTCGAATATACGGGCTGCAGCAACATCAAGCATACTGTAGGACGCAAAAGTGTAACAAGATTGCTTACACTTGAAACTGTACGTTGCAGTGAATCAGTTTAAATTATCTACTCCTTTCTTCTTGTTGGATGGCTTCTCGCCCTCTCAAATAGGACTAACCTCACTCATATGCGAAATGTTCAAGTCTACACAAAGACACTGGTGTTTTAGTAGAGCAGTCAAAAACGTAAATGCGCACGATTTATGGCCTGGAAAATTTCGCACTTGATAATATGTAGAGAAATTTGCCAGGCCATAAATCGTGCGCATTTACGTTTTTGACTGCTCCACTAAAATCTGTTTCGGGAAAATGCTGCTTTACACTGGTGTTTGTAAAGGTTGATATGAATGAAACAATGTTACATACCCTCGGTTTCCAAATTACAGACAGAAACCCCGGAAGCACTGTTTCCCATCGCAATTACCACCGACATGTTTTGCCTCAGAAGTACCCATCATTATCCACAGAATGTTAAAAGCCTACCAGACATGTCGTCCGGTGCATTCTGTCAGATTCAACGGAATTAGCCTCATGATCAATCGCACGATTGGTAATTCCATCATCACTGATAACGCTATTAAACAGCGGTACGCGTAAGTGAATGAAAAAAAGGTTCCTAATATCGTATCGGGTTTTTAACACAAGGAGAGGACCGCCATCTGGTCACCATTCCCAATCCAGCTATCAGATTTGTCCACCGACTACTTTATGGTGTTACGTTCGAAAAAGACAACTGACGTGGGAGGTTCGTATGGGATATACGGTCAGCAAAAATGCACTATAACAAACGCACAGCTGGCTGACATCGCTCACCAGTCGTCCGGACTAATCGCCGCGTTAAATGTTCCACTCAAAACATGTACACATCTCAAAGTGTAGCCACAGTTTTCCGTCTGGTGAACGCAGTCGATCCCCTGGATCATTTGGTGGATTCCATATGAGACAGTGGGACGGGTGGGTAACCGAGTCCAAATGTGAAATTTCCGAGCTTCTGGCGTGGCTTCGTAGCTCAGCTGGTAGAGCGCTTGCCGCGTTTGGGCATGTGTTTCTGTCGCTGGTTCGAATCCAGCCGAAGCCCTGATTTTTCACAATTGGGTCTCATCTAAATTAACTAATCCGCCAAATAATTTATCAGTAATACAATTGTCACGGAACTGCTAGTAATTCGAGCGCCCCCTCGTTCCTTTCAATTCGTGACACCTCACACATTACCGTCCGTGAATAATGTATAACAATAAGATTCTAGCGGAAAACGTGCATACAGATTAATGTTGGCACGAAGAAGACTAATTCTTTTGGATGTGCATCAAAATATCCAATCAAACTGAATTTCGGTCCGTACGTTAATGAGCCAACCGTTGAAGACGGAACAAAGGTTCATGAGAAACGGATAAAAACGCAGGTCGAAATGAATTTCAGTTAGACACCAAGGCGGGTCAAAATAGCCGGGAATTGCACATACTTTCCTATAAGGACAATGCGGAAACTTACACTCTTGGGACACGAAGGGAATCCTTTCTGTTTAGACCGTACGGCCAACGTAAAAGCAGGTACAACAAAGTTGGACCACTCGAGCGTTCCTGATGTTTACTTTTGGACGGTGCAATAATATCATTTCGAAAAACGTTTTCTTGGTCATGAATGCGTGACAAAGGTATTTTCATTTTTTTAAAAGATACGAATCATTTTGTCAAGTAAGAATGAATACCCAGCAGGACATACCGACAAGTAGGTTGTAAGAAAGGT
The DNA here is from genome assembly GCA_014220965.1 of Paragonimus kellicotti. Lineage (NCBI taxonomy): Eukaryota > Metazoa > Platyhelminthes > Trematoda > Plagiorchiida > Troglotrematidae > Paragonimus > Paragonimus kellicotti. The sequence continues at coordinate 28,604 of LOND01001295.1, read as the reverse complement.
TAGATATCGATTAGAATTTCACGGATTATACGCGACTGCTTACGGTAAGAGAAAAAAGAAGTCTGTCAGAAAAGATAAGATATGGCAAGTACATGGTTCTGGTTCTCTCTTAGTTGTGATGGCTTCTCGGTATCGATCGTCCAAGCGACTGACGTGTGATGATCACTCGACTTACCGGTTTGTCATACTGGTATGAACCTATCCACACAGCTTCAACCGATTGAACAGGATACTCAGTGTACAGTGAAGCAAAAAACAAAATCAGAAAAAAGACCCACTCCTTTCAGCTTATGGGATAGCAACTCAAACGTGGAATGAACCGGCAGCATTTCGTATTGTGGGGATGTTGACGTCATTCAATCAACTTCCTAAGGCGAGTTCTTGACTCATCAGTCTGCCCCCGACAATCCAGCCGATCGCCAATTGTTTCAGTTTTTGCCAATCAGCACGCCGACAACCATGGAATATAACTGTGGTCAGATGACCAGTGTTCATCAGTGGCCGTGCGAACGATGTTTGTGGGACGATTGTAGCAACAGTAAACTGCATTACTCGTCTCGAACGCGTGGAGCACCGTTGCTGAGGCCACGAGACCACCGAGTCATATTTCGCATCAAATGATCGAGTTGCAGTGGGTAGTAACCAAACTCAGCAACCTAGGATGAGCTTGTGCCAGAAACGCCCGTTGAACCAAGGTGCCAACCTTCCGGAATTATGTGTCGCCTAATTCATGAGATCGATTTCTATAGGCCTGATCACAATGCCGAGCCCACTTGAAACAACTGTCATAACACGAACGGCCTTAGCTACTATGGGGCGACTGGTCTACTCAGCCAACGTTGAAGAAAAGCTCGCATTTAAAGCAAAAGAGCCACGAACGAAAGGATGTAACAAGAGAATCGGTTGGGTCACTAGGCACTGTGATAGTGAATAAGGGGAGTGGAATCATGTAGTGTAACGTGCCCATTGCAAGTAAGTACAATGAAACGGATGAACGGTCACTTTGAATAAAGTCACAAACGTCCGGTAGCGATAGAACATAAATTACACGACCGAAGTAGAGGTTAGCAGGTTCAGACGAATCAAAGACCTCAACTGAGAAGTCTTAAAAGCGAAGTTACCGAACGGAGTTCAAAGAACAGTTAGCATGCCCATTTGTAAGAGATTGGTCAACTGAAGCGGTACACAGAATGGAATGCAGTCGAACGTTTATATGCTAAATTGGTGGCACCTAATACCACATTAATAGAGTAATGTTCAACATGCTCGCCTCTTGATCCACGCATCATCATCACAACAGCAGTACATTAATGATTGACACTGATGTTTAACACTGATATAACCATGAAGAAAGAAAAGCACGCCAAAGTTTTTGAAGACAAAAGAAGGAGAGAGAATAGAGCTTAATACACAAAGACGTTACATCTAAACTGAGACATTCCACAACAAGGTGCCCACATCTGAGAGACAAATAAGTGGATTGTAAGTGAAAAAAAGGCGGTGTGTGTAAGAAGGCATTCTTTTAACCACGAGGGCGTGCAATCAAAGTCCCGTACAGAAAGATGTTGTGCATCACCAGCAAACTATAATCATCAGAAGAAGCTCATGTCTAGTGCTTCGTTTCCAAGTGTTCCCACACGCAAGGCAGGGAGGTGTGGAAACTGCGCACAAATGCGAAGCGGGCTACACCTGTAACACACAAAAAAAGTTCGACTACGCAACAGAACTAGATAAGTCATTGTAGAGGTGTTCAGTAAACAACTACACCCTCATTACTCAATGATTTTTGCCTTCAAAAAGCGGGTTCACATTTTGTCACCGATCTGCATCTCGTTCGTACAACTTATGAAGTCACTGCACCCGTCAATATTGACATAGTCGGTATGTTTCCTGAGCTTGGTTTGTAAAAAGCCGTTCTATTTTTCCTCAGAAAAGTTATTAGATCCGACAACAATATGAAAGGCCAGGTCACACTAACATTTCGATTTAGGTGGTTGTGAAGACACTCAGCGGGACGATTGGGGTCGCGGAAACGTTCTCGTTCAGAGGTATGCATGAGATTTGTCAACTATCTTAGCTCGATATGTGAATGCATCATCCTTTTAGAAGATTGACTCACCCGTTGCACGTGCTTCGAAAAAATTGTCTAAGGTACAACTGTCCAGCAACACTGTGCTTCCGAACTATCACTGTGTATGCTCGTTATTCGTGACATCCACTAATTCATTTTTGTGCTGCTCTAGGTTTGCAGGTAATTCAGGTTCGAGCAACTAGCATCTGAATTTCCAGACAAGTCAACTGCGACAACACCTCAGTAACGAAAACATCGGTTCAACAGTCCATACAATTTTACCTTACTGAGAACCCCATCAAGCACGCCCCTACATTGTCCATTGCAAACGGCGAATTTTGTACTATGGGGGTTGTAGGGAAACAAAATAGATCCGCTTAACAAAGAAACTGCCAACACTAATTAGACGCGTAGCTGTGTGCATGAAAGTTAGATACTCAGAAAATTTTGCCTAGTACCGTTGTTACATTAGCGTTTTCGACGCCGACTTGTGAGCTGCGAAGCTTTCCGTTAATGCGGCGATTTTTTCAGACACCAGTCTTAAAATCAACTTCAACGCACCGATTAAATCGGAACTAAATAAGAGAGTTCTAGGCTGTATAGACTCCGTCGGATCGTCAAATTTGTTTTTTGTATCATCCTTCACGTCGGTTTTAAAATCACAACAGGCCTGTCGACCTTATCTTAAAACATGACATCTATTGAAAGTGTTCAGAGATATGTCACTAGAAGAATTCTAGGGCTCAGGAAAACCCCTTACTCAGAAAGGCTGGCAGAATTAGGTCAATTCTCAATAAAATACAGACATCTCGGGAGTGACCCAATTCCTTGCCATCCACATCTCCCCCACTAAATAAGGATGAACGGTTAAGAAGCCACTTGCTGGAATCGAGTGAAGGAACAGGCAAGTTACTTTGCAGGCAAAACTGCTTCACAGTTGGGGTCGTTCATATTGGAACGCATTGTCTAACTCTGGTATCACAGCTAAATCGGTTGAAATTTTCAAAGCATTGCTCGATCGGTATATACTATTAACGAGCTCTTTTCGAAAGGGGCCGACTGGAAAGTCTATGGGAATGCGACAGCTGCGATCAATTGTGGGTGATGTTCAACTTGAAATTAACCAAATCCCGACTACTCATCAGTAATAAAATTGGTAAGAAATATACTGAAAACAAGGGGCAAATATTAGTCAAATGTAGAAATACACATTATTGCATGCTAGAGAGGATAGGGGAGCAACTCACAAATTTAAGGTCAGATTGAAAAGCAAACAAAACATTCATCATGTGGAGCATCAACAAAGCTGAAAAAAGGAGGGTAGAAACCGTTAGATATCCAGGTTTCTGAAAGGGGATGTGAGTGGTTTACCAAGCGACAACGGTCGTTGGTTGATATGAACGAAAAAGCATATATGATTGATATCCTATAAGGAGTATATATATATATATATATATATACATATATATATATATATATATATATAACTGTAGACTCACCGTTAATCCACGACTCATATTGATCACCGCTATAATTTTTGTGTTTTGCACGAAATGCTTGCAACACTGCACGAAGTGAACCGCTATTCCGTTGATCGGAGCTGTCGGGCGTATTCTCAACTTTACCGACAGGAGTGGAAAGAGCTAACAGTGGACTGGGTGACGAAGAGCATTCCGAGTCAGTTGTTACATGACCTTGGCAAGAACCCTCTGAGGGTGCAGGGGCATCCGGTTCCTAACGAAAATTGTTAGAAAAAGGTGAGATGATTAATTTGGTCATGCAGTTTTGCCACACAACACTGTCTACCAAAACTACTTTCATCCAGCGGTGATGGTTGGGTCAACTTAAATGTTGAGAACGTGTCATGTGTCAAGTTGAAGTACGCCGGAGAAAGATATTTGGTCGTCTAGTGACCAAACAGTGAATGTGACACTGAAAGAACCTACTGCGCACGCTTAAGTACTCTTTGGACAAGCTGATGGTGTCCAATGCATGTGACCACATTGTAAAATGTGAATGTTCTGGTGAACTCGAAGGCTTTCATTTATTCTAGTAGCGCTTGTGTTAAATTGATCAGAAGGTGAAATTACGCGTGCAATTTGGCTGTTCGTGAACTGGTTATACAAGTGAGTGCCCGCTTAGTGAACAGCAGGGACAACGAGCATTAACCACAAATACTAAAGAACAAAAAACACCTCAACAGCACTAACTCTGGTGTAGTGAATATCGTTCTTGTATCCCGTTAGTTACAGATTGGTATTATTTGCAAGATGAAGGAAGTTAGATCCATACGTGTGAAAGCGATATGTTTTGGGCTTACCGAGTCTGAATGAGAACAAATCTCCTCTACATTCTCATCACCGTTTTCTGTAATTCCATCGACATCCGCCGATTCAATCTGTGAAAAATGGAAAGTAATGAGGTGACACTGAAGCATAAAATAACCTTATCAACAATCACTACTATCCTGCCATGTACATTGACAATAATATAACAGAGTAACATTGTCGCGTAATTGCGACGTCAACACGGAACCAGACCTAGTCTGGTGAGAAAAGAGATTAGACGGAGTGGAACACCTGTCATCTCAAAGGCACTTACTTGAAAACTTGAAAGTGTCCAAATAACTCGTGGCCTACAGGTTTCCTCAGCAATTGTCATGCTCGTCCATTTTAAGCAACTACGCCTCGTGCAATCAGGCAGTGCAACAGATGCCTCCATTCGGTACACGTATGATCTTATCAGAGAGAGATGCATTTGACACCAAAGGTAGGATATCAGTGGCGCGTGGGTAACGCAAGTGTTGAAACGCTGCTCTGTCGCTGAAGTAGAGCAAACCTAAGCCGAAGAATGCTGTACCCTTCTCACGTCATCACGTCGTCTTCGGGATCGTCAACTAACGTACATGTGAGGTCACCTTTTCGTGAGACAGACGTGGGCTGCGAGCAAAACTCAGTGGTTGTGGGCTTTCTGTAGAGTGCTATTTCTCGTTGACAACCGTGTACATTTAATGTGTTGTGCGTACCGAACACTTAGGATTTCGCTTGCTGGAGTAAATCCACAGATCATAACACCTTGACACCGGATTACAGGTGAAACACATCATAAGCTACTGTCGGTAGTTTGCTTGTGGGACGTAGACATGTTGATATCGAATGTTTGAGTATGGACATATTTGTAACAGTTAGGTACACTTCTCTTTTTTCCCTTTTTCTTGTCGAGGGCTTGTCCTTTCCTCTACGTTTGTATGAGAAATAGGCATCAGCGTGAACCAATAACGAATTTGTATCTCTGAGTATGGGCTAGTAGCGCTGCCGGTGAATCAATAAAAAAACACTCTAAACGTGCCCCTGGCACGTTGTAAAAACAGCTAAGGCACCACCTGGTGATACTATATGTACAGTAAGAAATTGAACAAGAATGACAAGCGAGTGCACATAGTCGAAAATGTTGAACACGACTGGAGAACGTGTGGATACAGACGAGACAAGAGTAAACGAACAGAATAACTCATTGTGTGACCAGCAGCGCTGCACTACAACAAAAGTTTCGTACGTTCGATTAAAGGAAGCAAACACAAGGCAGTCAATTTGGAACCTTCACTGCACCACCTCGAAAAGTACACTTAGAGGAACATTAAAAGCACAAGAGATAAAAAATTACATGCATGAGCTAGTAATGGGGAAATTGTTGGTTAGCCCAGTACAACAGATTCGCCACCACTCAACATACAGAATCTGCACCGTATACGCTTGCTAAACCTAGGCAACAACAGCATTCGTTATAACCGAGATTTGAGCGTGAAATTGTGAGATTCATTATCGGCTTCACTACCAGGAACACTCACAAATTAGCAAAGACGCTGAATCTTAACAGTAAGCAGAAAGACACCAAATGTCACCCATACTCTGTAGCGGCTTCACAATTCAGCCAAACCCCTCGTGTGACCCATGCCGAACGAAGTTATTATACCACAGCCTTAGTACTGCCAAGCAGAGCCTACTTGTGACACTTACCTCAGGAGTTAAACTCTCATTTTCGTGCTATTGTGAAACAATCACGAGTTCACACTTATGTCAGTGATTTCATACTGGGCATAACTGGACGGCAATTGAACTTGAAAATATACCCACAATCGTTGACATTTTGTTGAGATATTCGCATAATCTAGAAAACGCGTAGTGAGCTATCATAATGGACAACCAGCAATAATAGCATTTTTCCATATAAACGGCA
>LOND01001295.1:0-15012 GCA_014220965.1 Paragonimus kellicotti | reverse complement strand
TTTGCAGCGACACTACCCACTCGGCATTGCTCCGTCTCTTCGCGATAAAATTTTACGGCATCATCATTGGCACCTAGTTTGCTCTTTTCCAAGTCGACGTTTGCCTCCAGGCTCCGCAGCAGATTCGCACCTATTATCGTTTGTTTCACGTTGTCAGTTAAAAACATTGCGTGGCGTAGCATTGCATCATCTATTTGAATTTCAGCATTCTGAACGCTCAGTACTGTTAACGCCATCCCTCCGATCGCAACTGCATTCCAGTTACTGGGCTTAGCGGACAGTTCTCTTACTTTACTTGTAATTGACGTCTTTGTCTCACTTTCTCCTACCGCGATCATTTTTTCTCCCTCGATCAGAACTTTTATCTATGGAACGTCCCATGACAACCCGTTACTGCTCAAAAAACAAGAGGAAAAACGTGTTAGAAAAATGACGGCGAAGTTTCTCACTCCAATACAAACAAAGCAATGATCACAATGTGGCTGCTCATGTGCTGGTCTAACTTGTCGTTCTCTTTCTTCCAAATTCGTCCTCCAATCCTCCACCGCTTTCGTCAGTTGCTCCGCCTTCTCCCCGAGCTTCCGGACCTCTAAATGTCCGACTTGCATCCGTACGGATGGGCGCTGTGCAATTCCGACCAGCCATTCGACGTTCGTGATCCCACAAGACTCGGCCATTCGAACACTCTTGCATTTCCGGCGGCAAACTGGGCACGTCGCCTCCTCACCAATCTGTCCTTAGACTTCCAGTGCGTTTCCGGCAGACCACAAAGTCAACTGTCGTAATAAGTGTTGATAGTGAACCACGGGGTCTTGAGTGTCGCGAAATTTGGCGCCATAGAAACTATCCATCGCCCGCTGCCAGTCTTCGTTCCTTGGAAAATTCCTGAATCAGTGCCGTCCGTGTCTCTTGATACGAGGTTGCGGTCTTTGTCTGTTTGCACAAGGCATAGACAGCTTTTGCCCGTCCGGTGAGCAGTGTTCCCAATGCTGTCAAAGGTTGTGCCTCGCCCTTTAGTCCGTTGTACGCATCAATCGCTTTAGATTCCGATAGCCACTCTCCGACGTTTCTATTCGCGAATGGGCTTGACCACGGCAGCTTCGTCGCGTTGTGTTCAGGGCACTGAACCAATGTAGCAGTCTTTCAGTAAAGCATGGTGTCTATTATCCAACTGGCTCGTTCCCACGCCACGCACGCACCCGCGTTTGAGCCGAAATTTCAGTGAACAACACGGCGGCGGCCTTCTACTCACACGTCATTTACACCTCTGCCTAGTATAATACACGTGGCTGACACTTTCTGTCGTGAGACTTTTGCCTCCTATTCCTCGTCCGTTTGTCTGATTTCCTTGTGTGATGTCTCTTCCGGTCGCCCGTGTTATGTGCAATCCCTTCGCGGCGGGCTGTACTCCACTGAGTGTTGGAATAATCAGGCCTCCGATTTGGCTCTTCATCACCATGTGATTGGCGTCATCCCTGCCTTTTACTACCAGCCCAAGTACGTGGTTGGACACTATGGGGGTAGAACTACAACTTTAACCGTCAGTTGTAGCGTACGGTCGGCTTCAATTCGTTGTTTTTATTTTTGCCCGCTGATCATCCTTCCTCCTCTCTTGTAGGAAGCGATCAAGAGATTCGATTTTTAGGTTGAGGTGAGCGGATTTTAGAGCCAGTTTTTTTCAAGCACTTTCTCAGGGCTAAATGCACCAGGTAACGTTATTAGAATACCAAGTGACTTTTTGGTGGACTTGGCACGTAGCCTGCTCGCCAGTACGAGGTTTGTGACATCTAAGGGAAAAGGTGTCAAGGTTGACTTAGCCGAATTGGAGAGCATGTGGGGAATCGGCTATCGTTATATCTGCAGCGCCTACAGGAAAGGCAATACTAGCGGATGCCAGCTGCTTGTGGTGGTCTTCGCTGAAGTTAGTGCACTTAAAGCGGTACCACATCCGGTACTGGATGCAGCTTTTTATACGGATATTTTGAACCCACAATGACTACAAATGCTCGTTGTCTCAGCGAATGTCTGTTGAATTCCAGCACTGCTTGATCTGATGCTGGTCGTTGTCAGTTAGAAACAAGTGACATTAAGCATACTGATTTTTCAGTATTTCCGAAATACGGGTACAGCAAAACGCACTCTATACGATATTCCATTAAATAGTACGTTATCTAATAACCAATAGTGGTAATCATGTCACCCTTAATGCAGTGGACACCGGTAGAACAAAAATATGCATAAACTGACAGGGAGGATATTTTTATCAAATTCCGACTTTTCCGCTATTTTCCTTGTGGGGGCCTCGAAACAAACCTGGGTGTAATCAGCAGAATGGCTGCTGTCAAAAATGCATGTAAAATGTACAGTAGTAAGCGTTGGTTCAGATACTGGCGTCTCGCCCATGTATGCACCAAGGGGAACCGAGCTGCCTCTTGGTAGATCTCGGTTTCATTATTTTCGGTAACTTCAAGGCCAGCAACCACTGGCACGAGGCTACCGGCGAAGGCTTCTGTGTACTCTGGATGGTTTATCGAGCTTTCGGCGTGCTGACGGCTATCATGTTCTACAAGTTGTTTATCCCTTACCTGTACTGTTACCTTGACGAGGTGGTCGAGCTTGTATGCTGTTTTGCGTATCAGGAAGAAAGGTGCCAGAAAAGGTACCCTCAAACAAAAGAGCACTCCGATCGCCCAACAGTTAACTATGACCGCCGAAAGGCCGAATCCCGTCCATCTCCGCGCGCCGTAGACCGAACACTAGCACGACTTTCTAGAGGATGTAGTGCTTGCGCCATCGATACTGGTTATACACTTCGGGTGACTCCACAGCCGCTGTTACAGGTCAGGCTGGGGTAGGTATAGTTCTCAGCACGACGGCCGCAGCCGCATTAGTAGATTGGATTCCTGTTAACAGTAGACTTTGTGCCGTCCGCTTGGCAGGTTCTGTTAAAACCAGCTCTAGACGCAAAACTTTCAGAAATTTATTCATTGTGTCTGCTTATGCTCCTACTGACTGTAGTGACATCGGCGTCAAGGACGCATTTTACTCGGATCTGGCCACTCTCCTTCGGTCGACACGTGGCTCTGATATAGTCGTTCTGGCCGGAGATATGAATGCCCAGGTCGGTCGCCTTGGTGAAGCCGAATCTCGTTTAGGTGGTAGGTTTGGGATAGCATCACATCGATCAGATAATGGTGGGCGATTGTTGCAGCTGTGCGCTGAGCATAATCTATTTTTAGCCAGTACTGGTTTTAGGCATCGTGCACGTCAATGCTATACTTGGCGCCCGCCTTCTCCGAATCAGGCCTGGTCTCAGATAGACCACATAGCCGTTAGTTATAGGTGGCGGGGTTCCATTCAAGACTGTCGTTCTTATTGGAGCACGTACTTGGATTCAGATCATGCGTTGGTACGTTGTCGTTTTGTTCTTACTTTTGCTGGGCAACGACCCCACCGACAGCAACGGTTAGCTGTTGAGAAACTGGCTTTACCATCGGTAAGGCATAATTACCAAACCAGCTTAGAAAGCTGCCTTAGTGGTACTCACTCCGAAGACCCTATAGCTGCTGGACTCAAATCTCACAGGCCATTCAGAAAGCAGGTACTGTAGCATGCGGTAAAGGGGTACATGGGGTAAACAAACATTGGATTTCAGAGAAATCCCTGGAGTTGTTAGAAGCCAGACGGAAGGTTCCTCCTGGTAGTTCACATAACAAGTCTAGAAGAGATATCCGTAGGAAACTGAAACGTAGGTATGCTCCCCGTGATTTCCTTTTGAAAGTTTGGAATGAACTTATTTTCGTTTGTTTTGTTTTGGCTTCTTAGGGAGGGGAGAGAAAATCCCTACGGATATCTCTCCTAGACTTGTTATGTGAACTACCAGGAGGAACCTTCCGTCTGGCTTCTAACAACTCCAGGGATTTCTCTGAAATCCAATGTTTGTTTACCCATGTACCCCTTTACCGCACGCTACAGTACCTGCTTCACGAATGGACCTGTGAGATTTGAGTCCAGCAGCTAGTAGGGTCTTCGGAGTGAGTACCACTAAGGCAGCTTTCTAAGCTGGTTTGGTAATTATGCTTTACCGATGGTAAAGCCAGTTTCTCAACAGCTAACCGTTGCTGTCGGTGGGGTCGTTGCCCAGCAAAAGTAAGAACAAAACGACAACGTACCAACGCATGATCTGAATCCAAGTACGTGCTCCAATAAGAACGACAGTCTTGAATGGAACCCCGCCACCTATAACTAACGGCTATGTGGTCTATCTGAGACCAGGCCTGATTCGGAGAAGGCGGGCGCCAAGTATAGCATTGACGTGCACGATGCCTAAAACCAGTACTGGCTAAAAATAGATTATGCTCAGCGCACAGCTGCAACAATCGCCCACCATTATCTGATCGATGTGATGCTATCCCAAACCTACCACCTAAACGAGATTCGGCTTCACCAAGGCGACCGACCTGGGCATTCATATCTCCGGCCAGAACGACTATATCAGAGCCACGTGTCGACCGAAGGAGAGTGGCCAGATCCGAGTAAAATGCGTCCTTGACGCCGATGTCACTACAGTCAGTAGGAGCATAAGCAGACACAATGAATAAATTTCTGAAAGTTTTGCGTCTAGAGCTGGTTTTAACAGAACCTGCCAAGCGGACGGCACAAAGTCTACTGTTAACAGGAATCCAATCTACTAATGCGGCTGCGGCCGTCGTGCTGAGAACTATACCTACCCCAGCCTGACCTGTAACAGCGGCTGTGGAGTCACCCGAAGTGTATAACCAGTATCGATGGCGCAAGCACTACATCCTCTAGAAAGTCGTGCTAGTGTTCGGTCTACGGCGCGCGGAGATGGACGGGATTCGGCCTTTCGGCGGTCATAGTTAACTGTTGGGCGATCGGAGTGCTCTTTGTTTGAGGGTACCTTTTCTGGCACCTTTCTTCCTGATACGCAAAACAGCATACAAGCTCGACCACCTCGTCAAGGTAACAGTACAGGTAAGGGATAAACAACTTGTAGAACATGATAGCCGTCAGCACGCCGAAAGCTCGATAAACCATCCAGAGTACACAGAAGCCTTCGCCGGTAGCCTCGTGCCAGTGGTTGCTGGCCTTGAAGTTACCGAAAATAATGAAACCGAGATCTACCAAGAGGCAGCTCGGTTCCCCTTGGTGCATACATGGGCGAGACGCCAGTATCTGAACCAACGCTTACTACTGTACATTTTACATGCATTTTTGACAGCAGCCATTCTGCTGATTACACCCAGGTTTGTTTCGAGGCCCCCACAAGGAAAATAGCGGAAAAGTCGGAATTTGATAAAAATATCCTCCCTGTCAGTTTATGCATATTTTTGTTCTACCGGTGTCCACTGCATTAAGGGTGACATGATTACCACTATTGGTTATTAGATAACGTACTATTTAATGGAATATCGTATAGAGTGCGTTTTGCTGTACCCGTATTTCGGAAATACTGAAAAATCAGTATGCTTAATGTCACTTGTTTCTAACTGACAACGACCAGCATCAGATCAAGCAGTGCTGGAATTCAACAGACATTCGCTGAGACAACGAGCATTTGTAGTCATTGTGGGTTCAAAATATCCGTATAAAAAGCTGCATCCAGTACCGGATGTGGTACCGCTTTAAGTGCACTAACTTCAGCGAAGACCACCACAAGCAGCTGGCATCCGCTAGTATTGCCTTTCCTGTAGGCGCTGCAGATATAACGATAGCCGATTCCCCACATGCTCTCCAATTCGGCTAAGTCAACCTTGACACCTTTTCCCTTAGATGTCACAAACCTCGTACTGGCGAGCAGGCTACGTGCCAAGTCCACCAAAAAGTCACTTGGTATTCTAATAACGTTACCTGGTGCATTTAGCCCTGAGAAAGTGCTTGAAAAAAACTGGCTCTAAAATCCGCTCACCTCAACCTAAAAATCGAATCTCTTGATCGCTTCCTACAAGAGAGGAGGAAGGATGATCAGCGGGCAAAAATAAAAACAACGAATTGAAGCCGACCGTACGCTACAACTGACGGTTAAAGTTGTAGTTCTACCCCCATAGTGTCCAACCACGTACTTGGGCTGGTAGTAAAAGGCAGGGATGACGCCAATCACATGGTGATGAAGAGCCAAATCGGAGGCCTGATTATTCCAACACTCAGTGGAGTACAGCCCGCCGCGAAGGGATTGCACATAACACGGGCGACCGGAAGAGACATCACACAAGGAAATCAGACAAACGGACGAGGAATAGGAGGCAAAAGTCTCACGACAGAAAGTGTCAGCCACGTGTATTATACTAGGCAGAGGTGTAAATGACGTGTGAGTAGAAGCCGCCGCCGTGTTGTTCACTGAAATTTCGGCTCAAACGCGGGTGCGTGCGTGGCGTGGGAACGAGCCAGTTGGATAATAGACACCATGCTTTACTGAAAGACTGCTACATTGGTTCAGTGCCCTGAACACAACGCGACGAAGCTGCCGTGGTCAAGCCCATTCGCGAATAGAAACGTCGAAGAGTGGCTATCGGAATTTGAGGCAATTGCAGCGTGCAACGGATTGAAAAGCGAGGCACAACTTTTGACAGCATTGGGAACACTGCTCACCGGACGGGCAAAAGCTGTCTATGCCTTGTGCAAACAAATAAAGACCGCAACCTCGTATCAAGAGACACGGGCGGCACTGATTCAAGAATTTACAAAGGAACAAGACCGACAGCGGGCAATGGATCGTTTTTATGGTGCCGGATTTTGCGATACTCAAGACCCCCTGGTTCACTATCAACACTTATTACGACAATTGACTTTGGGTCGCCGGAAACGCACTGGAAGTCTAAGGACAGATTGGTGAGGAGGCGACGTGCCCAGTTTGCCGCCGGAAATGCAGGAGCGTTCGGATGGCCGAGTCTTGTGGGATCACGGACATCGAACGGCTGGTCGGAATTGCACAGCGCCTACCCGTACGGATGCAAGTCGGACAGCTAGAAGTCAGGAAGCTCGGGGAGAAGGCGGAGCAACTGACGAAAGCGGTGGAGGATTGGAGGACGAATTTGGAAGAAAGAGAACGACAAGTTAGACCAGCACATGAGCAGCCACATTGTGATCATTGCTTTGTTTGTATCGGAGTGAGAAACTTCGCCGTCATTTTTCTAACACGTTTTTCCTCTTGTTTTTTGAGCAGTAACGGGTTGTCATGGGACGTTCCATAGATAAAAGTTCTGATCGAGGGAGAAAAAATGATCGCGGTAGGAGAAAGTGAGACAAAGACGTCAATTACAAGTAAAGTAAGAGAACTGTCCGCTAAGCCCAGTAACTGGAATGCAGTTGCGATCGGAGGGATGGCGTTAACAGTACTGAGCGTTCAGAATGCTGAAATTCAAATAGATGATGCAATGCTACGCCACGCAATGTTTTTAACTGACAACGTGAAACAAACGATAATAGGTGCGAATCTGCTGCGGAGCCTGGAGGCAAACGTCGACTTGGAAAAGAGCAAACTAGGTGCCAATGATGATGCCGTAAAATTTTATCGCGAAGAGACGGAGCAATGCCGAGTGGGTAGTGTCGCTGCAAAATCTCTACCAGAATGTCCGTTTCCAGCCATCAAGCAATGTGTTGATGAGTTTGCTCATCTATTCACTAATGCGGATGACCAGTACGGATTCTGTACATGGATGGAACATTCGATAGACCTGCAGCCTGGTTGATTCCAGAATTGGAGAGGCAGCTAAAGGAGATGTTGGAGAAGGGAATAATTCAACGGACAAGCAGCCCATTCTCGTCACCAGTTGTGTTGACTAGGAAGGCGGATGGAACCTACCGATTTTGTGTCGATTTCAGAGAGCTGAACCGAGTGACAATCAAAGACGCGTTCCCGATGCCCCGAATGGAAGAGGTCTGCATATCCGCCTGGAGCCAAAGTGATATTCCTCAAAGATCTGCTTTCCGATTACTGGCAGCTATCAATGTCACGGAAGGACGAAGCGAAAACAGCCTTTTTTGTGTGGACGAACAGCAATAGGAAGTCTTTAAGATGCCGTTCGGTCTTTGTAACATTTCAGTCACCTTCGCAGTCTGGAGGATCAGGAAGGGGTAATCGTGTATGGGGACGACATTTATATTCACAATGCGGCATCGGAACATGTAGAACTGCGAGCAGTGTTGCAACGAATCAAGGCAGCCGGCCTAAAACTGAGTAGTAAGAAGTGCCAAATAGGCCGCAGTTCAATCGTTTGCTTGGGACACACGGTTGGTAATGGGAAAATCCAATCACTGCCAGAGTTGACAGTCATAGAAAATTTCGCAACCCGAAAATCGAAGCGGGAGCTAGGGTCATTATTCGGAATGGTCAGCTGTGACAAAAAATTTACGCCAGGGTTCTCTCAGGAAGCATATCCGCTCTTCCAACTGCTGAGGAAGGATAAGTTTGTCTGAACTGAATACTTGGGTGTAGCGTTCAACCAATTCAAACAGGGAGCTGTCATTGAAAGGTACCTCACCCATTCCTCTTCTTCCTGATTCGGAAGACAGCAGTGCCGCAACTATAAAAATAGTTCTGCTGTATGCCCATAGGATCGTGCCTCACTACCTAAGCACTCCTACGCGGTCAGTAGTGCGACATACAATCCTATGAGTGTAACTGCTTTTCGTCTGGCTGCTCCCCTTTGGCCTGTCTGACAGGGTTGAACCTGGAAGGACCGAAGTCCTGGTCGGGATAGACCTCCGAATCGATGTAGTATACCAGCCTGACCACCACATCAAGATAACAGAACAGGTCAGGGATAAGAGAAACACAGGTCAGGCGCCCACTAGGGTCACTGGCGTACGCTCAGTGAGTCGTCGCAACAGCAGCCACAACGGCCTTTAGAACAACTTCGTGAAACAAACCGAATGCATTCCGATCGTCGTCAGCAGCCCCCTCCTCAACCTCAGGTCTCATCTATCGACCTTGACTTCGTACACTTCCTTCATTTCCCCCTCGCAAAATCAAACGAGGAATCAACTTTAAAGTGCCTTATACGGACTAGTTCAGTCTATCCAATAAATTAATGCGAATCAGAAGGTCGGTTTATATAAACAGACTTTTAGTATCACATGATATTCAACCCGATGTATCAACCTTTTCGGAAATCTGGCTTACAGGCGACATCAGCTAATTGAGTGGTTCTCAATATTCAGTTCACCGAAGTGATCTCGTCCATGAGTGGGTATGCGCTAGACCCTCGTCCACTAACAATTTAAAACGCCTTTCCTGAAGAGCAATCGAAACGTAGTCCCAACAGGCATCGAACTAGAGAACGCAGTGGGGTTTAGAAACAAACCGTATATTTCCAGCAATGTTTGGAAATATGATAAGTAGTTAGCTCTAGCCTAGTCTGGGACCAACGGCAGCAACCAAGAGAAGAAAGAAAAGAAGCGCGAGGTGGGCTACAGCCCACTCGGCGGCACTCGAAAGCGCGCCAAGCGAAAAGTGCGTGGAACCAAGCTCGAAAAGGTCCGGGTCAAACGACCTTGAAGAATGGAATAGGACAAGTGTTCGCTGCGTAAACTAATTGCACGACTGAAGAAAGTGGCACTGGGTTCATATCAGGCCTTCCTATAGCAGGCGTACACAGAATCATGCGTACAACGATTCAACGATTCTGTTCACGGGTTCGAGGTTGGGACCCAATTCACCCGGATCCAGTCAGTTTCGATGTCAGCGGTTTTCTGTTGACCTGAAAGGCAGTCATTGTAAACAGGTGTAGCACTCCTGTTGGGGGTTACAGGGAATACCGAAAACTCAGTAAAATACTAAAATGCTAGAAAAGAACAAAATATCAGTCTAACAACTTCTTAACTAAGTGGGATCTAATAACACTTCTGAAACGGTCCCTAGAAGAGCAGCTAACAACCTCTAATGGAAGGTCGTTCCAGTGGTTGATAACCCTGTAAGAGAACTGTTGCCTAAGGAAGGTTCAGGGTCGAAGCTTATGAAGCTTCTATCGTCACTCCCCCCCAACCGTTATCAACTTCAAAGGTAAATAATTGCTACTCGAGTCCTGCGCTAAAGTAAAGGTGCATCAGGATTAAATCACCGCGGGGTCTTCGAACCTGGAGTGGATAAAGGCCGAGAATTTCGAGGCGAGACTTGTAGGAGAAATGCCGCAAGTCAGCAACCATTTTTTGTGACTACTGTTTGACAAGTTCGATAGGCGTGTATGTCTTTTTCAAGCCGGTACTTACAGATTTGTATTTGCACTAACCCAGCACAACGGTTGTTAATAAGACCCCATAAAGCGACTGAAAGGCATGCCTGTCTATGCGGGGAAAGGCTCTTTTTATCATCCCAAGAGTCCTAAATCCCTTTTTGGCGGCCATCTGATGGTGATAAGAAAAAGATAACGAAACGGTCGACAGCCAAGACTTTTGAGCCGTTATGCGTCTGTTTTTCGACGTCTACTTTGGGTCCTAGATAGTATGCAGTTGACCCACTTTATGTTCCACGTTATCACGAATAGGTAGTTCGAGGTATCTTCGGTGACGAACATATGCCGCACATGGCTTACATGGTTGCGTTATAGAAGAGGCCGAGTGACCTCAGATACATCTGCGGACAGAACGGACTCCTTAAACACGGCCAAGGTTCATGTCATGTCGAAGATCAACTACTCGACGTACCCAAGTAGCTCAGAATGAGCATTACCTGTAACTCCATCGATGCAATAGCAGAGCATTGCAAATCGCGTACAAACCTACCAAGTAACCACCGCTCGACTAGTGAGCATTGATGCATTGTGAAATGTTAAATTGTATTGCCAAACCACTAAAAACTCAAAAGTTAAGAATATGCTGTCTTGCCATAAAGAGTATTCCACAGCTCTCATAGTCATTGACTCATTGATGAGTATCACCGCGAACAGCATCTTCGCTACATACTAGGCAATAACATGTCACTGCATAACAATGTTTAGCTAGTCACCATTGGAGCAACCGCGCCCCACAATTCTGACGCTTTTTAAAATTCTGAAGGTCGACTGAAGTTTCCGTCGACATTCGTTCTCTCTGGCGGTTGCCGTGCGGTTGTGCTTAAGGTTCTCTCACGTCCAACTCCCTAGCGCCTTTAACTGTTGCGTTGAAGTCCGCTTGTGAACGGTGAGTAAATCAATAAATAAAGTTGTTTGCATTACAAGCTGGTCTCTTATCTTCACTACGAGATTCTCCGTTAGCTCCGCCCGATGCCCTAGCGCTGGTAAAACCACTTGGGCGTGCTCTGTAAATGATCCTCCAGGAGATCTAGACACATTACGCCGTACGGGCACATACGGTCAATCTGTCTAGCTATGGCGCTTTATCAGCGCACTCGCTTCCAGAATTATTTTATCATCAGACTATCCAACACGAGGGCAGTTGCTAGAAATAAGGTCAGGAAGATCGTTGATATATATTAAAAACAATAACGGACCGAGTACGGATCCTTGAGGAACTCCAGCGGAGATCGGAGAAGAAAGGTCCGATCCGGTTTTTACTCTGAAAGTCCTGTTGCCAAGAAAGGATGCAATCCAGCGGAGAACCTCACCTTGGATGCCATAAGCCTCTAGTTTATGTACAAGGGGACCGTGTGGGACACGGTCAAAAGCTTTGACAAAGTCGAAGAAGATAGCATCCGAGATATGGCCATTGTCTTTGGCGTCTGTCAGGCTATCCATGAAGATTAGCATCTTCTTCATATGGCCAGATTTACAACATAGAGGGTACACGGTGCCACAAATCTTGTAAGGTGATCGTGGACGTAAATCGCTGCGAGATAGGCAGTTCACTATATTGGGATTGGGATTGCCCAGGCCGTAGAAACTCATTTGTTGGTTGGCTTTTAATAGCAGTATGCACCTCAGCCTTCTGGAATAGTCTGAATCAGCAGCAGCTGCAGTCACGTCGTTCTTCTGTCCACCGATGTTCCAGGCTTCTTGTAAGCTCATATCCCGCCTACCCGGGACCTCCGCAATAAATCGTTATCACTGACACCGGTGATCAACCTATCACAAAATTTCCTCCAGCTAGTCACCACCATTGCAACGGACAGTCTACTTCTGCACCCGAGATAGCAGCTCATACGAGCTTGCGCCTGTTATGCGCGCCAGTGAATTGAACGTTTTGCGACGTAGAAATTGACCAGAAGCGTGTACTGTACCGGTGATCCCTTCCGCTTGTCAGATGGTCATACGGTTTGATACTTCGATTAGACCATATTCTTCAATAGCAAATATTATTCGTGGTCAACAACGGTAGAGATAAAGGCCGACCGGCTCCTACTCCCGGCATCACGAAGTCTACCATAACGTAGTGCAAAAATTTTGGCCCACTCGCCGCCCTCTTTGAATTAGCGTGAAAATTCAGTTACCCATCTGCAAATTGCTCCGTTTCGCGAAGCCACTTTTAATACTCGGAATCAGTGACCTCAAATAACTCTGGAAACCGTACTTGAGTTGAAAACCTTCTGCATAAATAATAGAAAGAAGAACCGAAACGTTCCCCAATGAGCAGTTATTGTTTATGAGAAGAGACCGATTTTATAGATGTATACCAGTGTTAAACAAATCGGCGTCTATCCGTGGTTGATCTCAGCGCTACACAAAGTCGGTGTGTAGGCTGGCCTGTGTCCGACACTGCAAGGAACTTTACGAATAATGGAAGATTTAACATTGCTACTGTCTGTCGACTCCTGATGTGACATTTCAGAAGAGGCTGGACTGATCCCTTGCTAGGTGGTCCGCGTAAGTGATGAGTCGAAAAAATTCCTCAACACAAGTACCTTTTTGCACTCCTGGACGTCAGATGCCTATCGTAGAGCGGATTTATAGATCACTGAGCTCCCATACCTACTGATCACCCGATCGTGTTCTAGGGGAACAGCGCCCTGTACGTGATAATTAGGGAACATCCTCCATGGCTTCAAGCGATGTGGGCAAAAGCTTCTTTACTATTACCATATAGCAACCTTGCTCCCGAGTGCCCCTATAGTACTGGAAGCACTCCTGTACAGCTCGCTTCGCAATCATCCTTCGTCAAGTGGCGTTCTTTGCAGGGTGCATCACTATTTCACAATGGACGACCGTGCACCAACTTTCTGGCCCTTGACGAATGACTAAAATCAACTGACGAGGTTATGATGGACGCTGTTTACCTAGGTATGTCAATACCTTCGGCGGCTTGAATCACGCTGTTCCGCTTGTTAAACAGCTGCTTGAGGGAGTTCAGGGTAACCTTTTTCGACAGCCCGGTTCATGCAACACCAGTCAATAATAGATTGCACGTAAACTACGTATTTTTTGACAGGGGAGTTACAGTTTGCTTCTGAAGAATCTACTCTTGGTCCTCTCTTATTTCCCACCTTTATAAAAAAACCTTTATTTTCTGACCTCGGATGTGTTGCTATTGATTAAAGATAATGTAAAACTTTTGAGTGTCATTAGCATTTCTAATGCAACAGCTGTACCAGAGAACAACCTCAGCAGTCTGTATGGTTGGCCTAATAAATATAAGTATGCCCTTACTGCCGTAAAGCGCACGGTTGCGAACATTCAATATCCAGAAACGCCACCTACTACCGCGCAGCGCATCTTCAGGAAGCATCGTCAGACGGTAATATTCGCGCGTTAGTTTCCTATACCTTTTGGAATGCGTACGACGTTTCGGCGCGTTTAAAATTACTTAGCCGTATCCTGGTGCCTCGCGAAAAAGCTTTTTTGTCAGTCTGGTCTCCGTTACCTCGGACTATTATATAATAGCGTCAGCCATCCAAACGTTGAAATATGACTTGACCGTTTTTCGAAAGGATGGAATGCCACCTTGAAGGCAACGACGACACACCAATGCCTTTCAGAGTTTCCAAACCAAGTCATGAGGAGCTGGACTTTCACCTTCGAATCTCTGCTCTTTATAGTCCTGCCGATTTAAAAGGAGCTCATCGTTGACATTTTAACCTTCGTATCGACTGGCCATCCACCTAGTTGTATTTTCAACACGGATAGCAACGGTGCGCCGAAAGGCCTCCTCCCAAAGTAAAGGTCCAACTTAGTGGGCTAGAGTATGGTCGTGGCTTACCCTCACAGAGAAATTGTGAGATATTAAATGCTCTTACAGACGCATGTTTCGAAAAAGGCCAGTTATTATTGCGTGCAAGTGTATATTACGTTTATATCATTTAACCGCTCAAATTAGCATACTATTTGATCAATTCTGTTACCGTTAATTACTCTGAAACATTTTGATCATATATCAGTAATTTTTGAAAGGATATCATACAATAATGCCTACTAAGTCAGCTAGGCTTCAAAAATTGTCGGTCCACGCGATCAGCCTCATGCAAAAAAGGCATGATTACAAGAAAGAGAGGCGTAAAGTCCCCAGACACCACGTCCAACACCTACTCCATTCCTGCCATTGCTGAGGAGCCAAAATCTGCTACTAAAGGGGCCAGCATTAAACCCTCACAAGGAAGGAACAACACCAAGTTGTGTTCAGTTCCTATTACCGATGTATTTTCGGATCAGGTTAGAAAAATAACTGACTTAGAGGCTGCAATGGCAAAACTACACAGTAAGTATGAAGAGCTCACCGAAACTTTGCACCAGCTGGATCCGATAATTAGCATTTTAAGTGCCTCAAATAACGCCCGTCCTGAGACTACTTCTAATCATAAAGATCTTGTAGCTGCTGGGACTTTTATTGACACAATAGCTACGGAACTGCACAAACGGTTACGCTGTGCAAGTAAAGTGGTGTGTCTTATACCCGACATCGTTGTTGTTGATGTTAATCACTCAAAGCTGGTAGGATGGAAGACCAGGAGTGCCACTGCTTAAGACTTCGCAAGAAAGTACAGCAAAAATGCTGTCCACTGTTACTGCAGTTCACAAGTGAATTTGTAGCGAACGAACTCGTCAACAGAAGAGAACAAATTGTGCGTGCCACAAATTTTAAGTCCATAAAGGTGTATGGTGACAAGACACCCCTCCAAGGGGAAATTCT
>LOND01001294.1:88710-102168 GCA_014220965.1 Paragonimus kellicotti | reverse complement strand
GTCGAGCGATGACTCATCCGGTCGCCCACGTTGTCCCCGATCTGATCGCTATGGGCTTTTGAACGGACCTCCCATTCGCGTTGAGGTACTCCGTCAGGTGTTGGAATACTCTCACCTCCCGCTTGATAATCCACCACACTCGCCCCTCCTTTAAAGAACTTGCTGCGAGTGTGCCAGGTGTGCAGCATTGATCCATCGCCCGCGAGGACCTTGGTTAATTTGGAAGCTCGTATTCCTGCAGTTCGTGATGGTAAATGGTCCGTTCCACCGCCTTCTAAATTTTCCTGCGCCGGGGCCGGATGTTTCTGGTCGACCGTAGTCTCTTACTTTCACCTGGTCTCCGATCCTGAACGGGCGCCATTTATGTGTGTTGTGCCTCACGTCGTATGCTTGCTTATTTCGGCGTTGTCTTTCTGTTGTCCGTTCAAGCGCACGGTGTTCCAGGTGTTGTTCTTGCGGCACTAATTGCCCCTCTCTGTCTCTGGACACGCAGACATCCAAGAGAATTCTTGGTTCCCTCCCGTATGTCAGTTCAAATGGCGAACTCTCAGTTGTTGCATGCTTCGTCGTGCGATATCCAAACAAAACATCCGGCAGTCCCTCTTCCCAGTTATTACCTCTACTATTCAGCCATTCCTTCATTGTACGATTGAACCGCTCCGTCAACCCGTTCGTTTGTGGATGGTACGGCGATGTTCTCAGGCGCTGTATCCCCCAATTCTTCAACATCTCTTGAAATTGCCGCCCCTCAAAACACGGGCCCTGGTCCGTGATAACTCTGTGGGGTACTCCAAAGCGAGCCAGGACATTGTTCACAAAAACGTGTGCAACCGTTCCGCTCGTTTGATCTGCCGTTGGAATGGCTTCCACCCATCGCGTAAAATGGTCAATCATAACAACTATGTAGCGATTTCCATTTGGACTTGTTGGGAGCGGACCAAAAATGTCTATGCCCCAGGTGTGCGCGGCTTCCTCTGTTACGATCGACTGCATCGGCGGTGTTGTCGTCATTGTCTCTCGGTTCTGTTGGCAATGGGGCAGGCTCGAATGAAATCAATCATCTTTCCGCATCGTGGGCCAAAATACCCTTCGCCGCAGCAGTTCGAACACGCGTTCTCGTCCCATGTGAACATCTGTGTGTGCCAGTCGAATCACACGTTCCCTCTGGTCCACCGGAATAAATGTCAGTTTTTGACGTCGAAGCCCCCTCTGCATCTCCACATCGATGACGAGTTGAGGCCGTTCTCCAGTGTAGCCGGGTCCCAGATCTTGGCTATGAGCATGATTCTTTCAATCGCGGTCGGTAATGCGCAGCGATCGTTCTCTCTCTTTTGGTAGGCGCGTGTCCAGTAGTTGATATGTTTGTACGAGTATAGTGTGTGTCTGCGATAGTGCTGGTGTTTGTCTTGCTGTTTATCGATTTTGTTTCGTTTATGTGGGTGTGTGCTATATTCCAGGTTTGAACTGTATGTTAAGCTCGGTGTGTCCGTCTGGTGTTTTGAGCATAATTGCGTGCGTATACTGTGTGATAGATGTGTGTGGGAGACAACACAAGCGAATCCGGTGACGAGCTATTTTGTTCTCGATACGTATATGTGATCGATCTATATTACTTCGGAGCGAGTGGTGTTGTCGGTTCGTGATAGCCTCCTCCTTCGTCTCGTCGTAGAAGGCAGCTCTGATCTTTAGCTATACTACAGTTTTATTAGTGGATCTTAATATGTTGTGCACGATGATATGTGTGAGCTCCCGGGTAAATTCCGGCTGTGTTGGTGTTGACTGGGAATGATGACTCTATTAAACGCTTCGGAGCGCTTTGATTGTTTGTTCTTTGTAGCATGTGTGTAACTATGGTGTGTTATTACTCTCATATATAAGGCTGTGCTTGATTGGGATCGCGCTTGTCTTCGCTTACGAGATATTTGTATCTTAGGTCTCTGTGTGGGCGATGTGTCCTCAAAAATTGCTGTGTGATATTTGATGATCGGTAAAGTGTGATGCGTTTTCGTGAGATATATGTTGTGTGTCTTTTTACTGTCCTATGGATCTATGGCGTAGAGTGTGTGTGTATCTCTAAGTTTGTTTGTTAAGACGTGTCTGTTCGTCCTAATGTTGTTTATGAGATCAAACAGTAATAGTGGGGAAAGTCTGTGTTGTATTTTGGTTTATAGTTATGCTTTCATCTGTTTGGTAGTCGCGGTTATTTCGGTTTGGGTGGTATTATCATTGTTGTTGGTATGTCTTGTAGATATGCCTGATGTAATAGGTGTTGTTTAGTTTTGTATGCATTTCGAGTGTTATCTGGTGTGGTGATCTGTGTTTAACTGTCAACTGGCTGATCTTCGTAGTTGTTTGCTCTCGTGTTGTTGCTGACTATGCTTGACATGATGTCGGTGGAGTAGTAGTCGAGGGACGAATCATAATGGCTAGCTGTGAGAGGCCTTGTCATGCGTATGAATCGGTTCTCCTCTCGGTGTTGTGTGCTTAATATATCCAGGTATCTCTGTCTAATAAGTTGTCCCTCGTCTACTCGAGGTGCGTGTTCTGATTATTGATCTGCTTGTTTGCATGTGTATGATGTAAAGCGGACTCAATTTTGTGTGCTATGTGTATCTCTAGTGAAGATGATGTTCGTGGCTTTTTATCATATTACCAATGTGTTGTGGTCAACGGTTCTCGTGATGTGCTTATCGTGTTCCTAGTGGTTCCAGCTTCTAATTTCAATATCTCTAGTATACTGTCCTTAGTAGAGAGCTGCTCGGATTTTGTGTCAAGCTGGCTTGTATGTGATGCACCTGTCGTAGACGGCTGTCGTTCTCTTCTACTGTGCTCTGTTCTGTCGGGGTGATGTGTGTTTTTTTGTGTAGCATAAGGTGAATGTATTTTATGTATTTTTGTTGTTTGTTGTGGACGTTCTGTTGTGGGGTGGGTGGTTTGGTTTATTAAGCCATGGTATGTTGTGTTGTTGGTGGGGTCGGGTTTTTGCGTGTTTATGTTGTCAGATCTCTTAAGTTGTTAGGTGTAGATTCAACTCTTATTTGTTTACTTTTAATCGTCGTTTATTGAAACACTTCCGGTTCAGATACTGTTGCTTTACATTAACTCAACTTTGCAGATATAGATTCGAAGTTGAATTTTTTGTTCACTGGAAATGCTGTGACTGAGAGCATCTGATGCACTTGGTTCTTATGTTTGTGTTCAGGCGGCCAAATGTAATGTGCAGTCTACATTTTATCAGCAGTGTGAATAATTTTTAATTCCGAAGCACGATAAGAAGGTAGAACGTCATATTTGGGACAATTCCTTTTTAGTCTTTGCTCTCTCGTTCCACTAATCGCTCTTACACTCCATGTGGATCGAGAAGAAAGCCGCAGTGCTTACGCCTTTGAGTTTGGTCGCATACTGTTTATCATATGATCTCCAGTGAGATACTAAATAGATCATGACACTCCGGTCTCGGTGGCCGTTTTCAATTTCCTTTGGCAAATCCCGATTGGATCACCTTGTATCTTTACACCAGTAGGATGAGTTCGGTAATATGTGTGATGAGTCAGTGTTTTTAAAGCTGACACGGCAGTTTAAATCCAAGCATTTTTAGGATTTTGGCAGGCGGATTCAGTTGATCCTGCAAATCAAGTATTCACCTCCTATCCTCTGTTCATCACTAGCTGATGGCATCTACTGCATATAGTTAGACGTAACTTGGATTATCAAAAATGTTGATGCGTTCGACTTTATCTACTTTTTTTTCGTCACGTTAGATTAAGTCTGTTATGGTGATACTCATGAATTCGTGTATGTGACATTCGCTTGATCTAAAGTATCCCAATTGATGAAGCATAGTCTATCCTGATTAATTGTTTCCGCACTTTCCTGTGAGCTAATCGTCGTTCTCCATAACTTGGTTTTCGTCCTTGCGACTAACGTTAACACGGTTTTTCAGCAGCCCTTCGAAGGTTGGAGACCTGTAATGAGGTTGCGATTTGCCTGTCTTTTATCCGTTAATTTCCTTGTCACCAGTAACTCTGTGGGTGTTATTTTACCGTCCTCCGGTTTAGTTTACATGACAATCCAGGCGTACAACAAGCATTCACATCATCTTCCGTTCTTTTTTTAAGAGAGCAACAATCGTCGGCTGTTGGCTGTGGGACTGCGTCTTTCTTGTCACTTGGTTGAGCTTCCTGTTGTCGATGCATAATCGTAGGTCACCGACTTTCTTTTTTACCGAGAACTATTAGAGAAGCCCTTGGAAAATTTAGAGGGTCGGATCACATTGTCTTGTAGCATACCAGCAACTATCTTACGTACCTGGAAATGCGCAAGCATCCTGCGGGGATGTATCTTGATTGGTGACACATCTCCCGCATTGATTCCATGCCTCACAAGATTTATGTGACCTAGTTTTGCTCCTCCCAAACGAACACATGTATCTGACATTTACTTATTGACTTCAGGCATTCTGCGCTCTGTGAGTTGTCAGAGTCTTCAGTCACTCAGAACGTCTCACCAATTTTGCAGTCCACGTCGGAGGGAGCCGTAGTGATACAGAAGAGCAACCAGTCTCTAGTGAGTTTTTGGAGGTGTGTATGGATTATGCCGTGCCAGATGGATGCCTTAGTTGATTGTTTAAGTCGAGATCGCACTTTATATATATATCACGTAGAAAACCACAAGGAGTGGCAACCGTGCCACAATATAAGAAAAATAAAAGTGTTTTATGGTGTGAAGGAAGAAAAAAATATGAAGGGAAAAGGACGGAAATGTTTCAACTATGCTCACAGATACTTGTAACATGAGTGCCACTGACTTCCATACATCTTCATTATCAGCCAAAGGTGCTCAGTACCATCCTGACACCAGCCAGGAAGCCGGGAGGGCCCTACCGAAGCAGGCTTCACAGTGAATGCCTTCATACTCCCAACCTGTCGTGCACTGACTACCAGATTGCCGCCCCCAGCTTAACACACCACTGACAAATAAGATACGATGTGGCAGACGGTTATTTGCCATTCGTAATATGTGGTCGAGTCAACGAATCGTGTGAGACGAGTTCAATGTACCCAAGGGTCGACCGAGTTCACTCGTCCCAAAGACACGTCGGCGAACTTCGTGATTACTAACAGTGTTCCCACCACACGCCTGTAATGCTCCGGAGACACAGTTAGTCGAAAACGTTTACTTTGTGAACATCTGCGTGAATGGACCGGGTTTCGAAGCCGTACAATAGAACTGTCTTCACGGTGGTCTTTTACGATCGGTCTTTCACAGAAAGACATCATGCCAACGCCAAAGATGTCTTGAGTTGACAAACGTCATCTGAGCTTTTGCCATATGGTTTGTTATCTAATTAGACATTCCACCGGCGGTGATACAGCTTCCACAGTGCATAAACTTGACTCCTCTCAACTGCTCACCACCAAAGGTGAGAGCAGGCGCGGAGTACTAACAATCATGTAACAGCACCTTGCACTGTGTAGGTGCAAACGACATACCAAATGGACCAATTGAAGTCTCTAAGTTGTTTAAGATGTTCTGAGTTCCCTGTGAACCGTCACAGATTAAGTCGATTTTGTTTGCACTCGATGTCTGAATGTTGAATGCCTAAAAGCAGTTTTATGCCGTTGTGGTCGTAGTTTGTAAGGGCGTACTGTAGGATCTTGTCTGTTGCAAAGTTAATTAGGACAGGGGAGGCTGGACTACCTTATTGCACCTCATTTGAGATGCTAAAGGTTAGTGATACGATGTCGTGAGACCTAACATCGTCCGAGGTCTGAGAGTAAACTGTTTTTAGGATGTTTGCAGGCACATCCTTCTTCGATAGACAGTTTCAGAGTACATCTCTGTCATCTGAATCGAAGGCCTTCCTGATGTCCAAAGAGACAACTGTTGGTCTCTTTTATGATTGACGGAATTCAATACATCCGACGAAGTGTGAAGATGTGATCCTTGCAGCCACAGCCAATGCGAAACTCAGCTTGTTCCCCACGAACATATTTCTCGTGGGTTTCGCTTAGTCCATGAAGTACAATGGCTGCGAGCAACTTTGACGCAATAGGAATCAGGCTAATCCCTCGGTGATTTGCACACGAAGTGCGTGAGCCCTTTTTGAAAATGGGGATGATGTTAGCCAAATCTCAATCATTTGGAAACAACTTCACTGATCCAGAGTTTCTCGGAGAAGAGCCGTCAGCTCTTTAACTGAAACTGGACCTCCATCTACAAAAAGGGCAGGAAGGAGTTCGTCTGGGCCGGTGCCTTGTGACGTTTCAGAAACTTGATCTCGAGAGAGACTTCTGTTTCCGAGGGCGGAGAAACGTCAACAGACCAATGAGCACAGGCAGAGTCCGAAGGCGTAGTCAATGATGCGGTGGCCAGTTGAACTGCTGTTGGAAGTGTTCAGCCCAGCGTCCTAAGCGTCGTTACAGGTTATGAATGGACTCGCCATTAGCTTTGCAGATCACGTCGTTCACACCTGACTTTCTGCTGGCAATTGATCGAATTAGATGAAAGTGCATTCGAGAGTTCCCGGTAGCAGCGGCTTGTTCCATCTCGATAGCGCGTTGTGTCCACCAGGCCTCGCGATCCTCTCGTAGTTGCTTCCGGAGTTCCATGCGAGTAGCTTTGCGGGCCGAGTTGTACTCACTGCTGGATGGAATATTCCGGCGAGCGTCGAGATATTCCAGTGGTCGCACAGAGGCCTAGTGCGTTTCAACTGTAACAGGGGGAAAGGTTCGGGCTCACTAGAAAAACCTGTGCTCTGTGCGACGCTCGGCTATTGTCAGCGGTGCAGTTATTCCGTCCTCCGTCAGCGTTCGGTCGCCAGTGACTAGGAATGCGTTGGCCACACGGTTTCCGCCTGCAGCCCGTGGGTTCGCGTATCGTGCGTACTGACTGAGGACGGTCGCTTAAGGATTCACTTGCTCTGATGCGGTTTCCAGTGGCCCGGTTTTTTGGTTTCGTCGGCTTGGCTGTTTTCTCCGAATCCGAGGTCGCGAGGTCCACATGATTTGTTCAGCGGCTCACTTATCGCGACTTACCAGGTCCCGGATGCGAGTTCGATCTTCCCCTGTACCACTGGGGGATGTTCCTATAGCTGACCGTTCGTACCGTGACCTAATATTGTACTTGCCACATCATCATCGTTATCATCATCATAGACAGCAATATATCACTGGTTCGCACTGATGCGTAATTGTCATACAATCACGATGGGGAAAACCCTATTTCAGAAGAGAGAAAAAAAAGCAAAGAGAAGGGAAGGGACCTAACCACTAAAAAAGCTACGTCTATATTCAAACATTCAACATCAAGGTGCCTACACCTTGCAAACAAACAACCGAGCTGTAAGTGAAAGTAAGGCGTCATCAGCAAGACAGCTTCCTTACGGCTTTCACTGCCCGCGTCATTAAGTGCACTCACTTCACAGACAACTCGGCCAAACAACGACAACATTCACGCCACTGAGCTCGATTAGCCGCCATCTCACCTAACGTCTCAAGCCACCGACTCTGTGAGTCGCGAGGGCCCCAGCCGGGAGACGAACCCGATCTACAGTGACCAACCTCTTCGTGAACGATTTCATTTGTCTACGCCAGGTCATCATCTGTCCACCTCGCACCTTGCGCCAGTCGGCCGCAGCGTCGGCAAACAGTGCTCGGTGTGGCAAACGACTAGCTGGCATCCTTAGTACATGACCTAACCATCTAAGTCTGTGCAAATGTAGCGACTGAACAAAAGAACTCGTTTGACAATCAGTGCCAAACACCCGCTTCCTAACCTCCTCGTTGCTTACTCGCTGGTGCCACCCGATACGAGCGATTGAACGCAGACATCGGTGGTCAAATACCTGGAGACGGTTCACGTCCTCTACCCTGAGCGGCCAGGTTTCGCTGCCGTAAAGTAATACAGCCCTCACTGTTGTTTGATATACGCGACCCTTAAGCTTCAGAGAAATACCTCTCTGTCGCCATAGGTGTCTCAGATTAGCGAACACCGCCCTAGCCTTGGAAATACGCGCTTCTATTTCATTCCCTACACCTCCGCCACCGCTGATGCAGCTTCCCAGGTATACAAACCGGTCAACAACCTCCATGACTTCATTATCTAACATTAAATCTACGTGATCACACAATCTTGCAGAAGCACTTTGCATTTTGAGGCTGCAAAGCGCATTCCGAAGTACTTAGCAGAACGCGAAATAGCGTCCAGCGTTGTTTGTGCCGCTTGAAAGTTGTCAAACAGCAATACCTTGTCGTCAGCATAATCAAGATCAGTCAGTCTTTCACCAGGTAGGAGGTCCACGCCGGCATCATTGTGAGTGCCGCAGACAGTCCTCCATTATTTCGTCTATGACGAAATTGAACAAAAATGGTGAAAGGGACAGCCTTGACGTACGCCGCTCCTGGTGCTGAAACTGTCAGACAGTTCACCGTAAACCCTAACCTGAGCTGAAGTATGGGAATAAAGCGCCGACAGTATGTTCACATACTTAGTCGGTACACCCTGCGTTTAAGCGACTCTAAAAGTGTAGATCGATCCGAATCGAACGCACCTTTATAGTCGAGGAATACGGCGATTGTTGGCCGGCGGTACACATGACGCTGCTCCAGAATTTGACGAAGGGTAAAATGTGATCTATACAACCCCGCCCAGGGCGAAACCCTGCCTGTTCTTCCCTAATGTTTACTTCCCGAACTGCAGTGAGTCGACGAAGTATAATGGATGCTAGAACCCTTGTAATGACTTGGGTCAAGGTTTGCTAGTCGATTGACGGCCGCTTTTATTTTCTCGAGTTTCTCAACGAAGTGCAACGCATCAGCTGATTCATTGTGCGGATGGAGCAGGTCGTTGCTTTTCATGTTCTTTTGCAGGACTCCCTCTGCCAGCCGTCCAGGGATTCGCTTCTCCGGTTTCTTAGGGCACTTCCTCGTAGCCGTGTTTGGTCGGGCATAGCAACTCTGCAACAAGCGGCCGGCTTGTATATCTTGCTTTTCATTAAAACCTACAGTTAGTGCATGCCGTCAACTTGCAATCCATCTTCTGTTCGTAAACATCCGTACTGTATTCACGCAGTTTATTTGTACCTGACACTTTAGGCCAGCAATTGATGCATGTTATTAGGTTGTATGATAGATAATATACTTTCTCGTTCAGATTTTATTACATACCAATAAATCTAGCCGTTTAGCTGGTCCTGCACTTGTTCAAACTAGGTTTATCGTGACAGCGTTGCTTACTCATCATACTGGTCTTGTCAGATTACGGAACCCGGGAGTATTTTTCTGTTTTTCCTTTTCAACCGTTTAACATTCTTTAACGTGCTGATAGTTACTTTGTGATGTGTGGGCTGTGTATTTTTCAAATCACGTTTCTGCCGTCACACCGGGAAGCAATGCTACTTCTATATCAATTGGCTCGTATGCAATCCATGAAAATCGTTATCGTGTTGATGTGTGCGTCATTCTTTGCTGCCACAGTTGTTTAGTATTTCCGTAGGAAAGTATGACTAACTGTCAATAGATTAAACGCTGTGGGTTTCCTTAGCTTAACTGCTTCCGTTGTTTGACTGAGTTGTGTGTACAATAAGTGCGGTTACTGAAGCGAGGCAGTTAAGCAAGGAGCAATCTCGCAGATGCCACGATACGCTCAAATTTTTTTGGGTCGCTAGGTGTAGTTGCTTCATCCTCGACTGTTTAAGTATAGATGTGATGCATTTTTTAACAGTTGGTCGTATTCCTGCTTCTCTTTTTATTTTTGGATCAGGCTTTTCTCTTTTTCTCAAGAGTACGTGGTATCAAGACATTAATGTCAGCTAGTGATATATTGCTGTCGAGGATGGTGTTAATATTATACATGCATTCTCTAGCAATTAACATATAGCTTCGATGGTTTGATCGATCATCTGCATGTTCCTTGTTTTAGGGACTCGTTTGACCTAAGCAATGCACGCGGTATTGATGATGATCGCACTGCTAGAGCGGACGAACGCTATTTCGTGGTTGCACGCAACGACTCTGATCTGGTGTCGTCTTCTATTCAAAGTAAGCTGTGTCGTTTTTAATCGTTGTTGAGACTTTCAAAGTGCTTACCCTTCAGTCCTATTCTTTTAGATTGCTAATGGTGCGTGCAATTGACGCAGAAAAGAAGATATTCGTCACCCAGTCAGTCAGTCATAAACATTTCTGGGAAAATCGCATCGCAAAATTTACGGAACTTAAGTCAATCATTCCTTATGATAGCCTCATGTTATGCAAATCAAAATGTGCTGCAAGTAGTAAATCTCGATGACAACGGTTAGGTGCTGCGAGATTGAACTTATGAAGTCGGTTATCACTGCTGAAAATCTGCTTTTATTTGGTCATTATTTGTAAGGGACGAACTTAGGGAATGGTACTTTCATTGCACTAAATCAAAATGTTCGTTCGAGAGGACTGCAATGGAGAGGTTGTATCAGCGTTTGCACTGATGATGCAACATTAGTGCGAGATCGTAAGAAAAGTTTTATGGTGAATGTATGCAGTTTTTCACTGTATGATTCATTCTGAGACACAACGTAGACATCTCGTGAAGACTGTAGACTAACTTATCGTAGTATTTATTTTAATCAGGCTAGATTCAATATATTGGTAGCCTACACCAAACAGTGAATGGGAATCACAATTGAATGTTGTCATTCTAAAGTTCGATGGTTTTCGGGAGAATATGCACTTCCACGCGTTATCTTTGTATGAACTGAAAGTGTATCTTCCTTCCAACCTGTTACTATTAGCTTCAAACTTCTCGATGTCATGATGGCTTCAGGCGATTTTCTTCAACTACCTGTATGAAAAACGGTACGTCGTAAAGTTGAATCTTCATAGTCAGATGGGAAACCTCATCACGGTCACGGAAGAAGTCGAGTCATCAAACATAAAGTTGCGTGTGTAGTTTAGTAAAGCTGTACCTCGCACCCCTTTGTTCCATCGTCATCATCATCATCATCAAAAGAAACGATACTTCAGTGGGTCTCGCTGATGCGTAACTGCCAAATAACCATGGAAAAAGGGCAAGCGCCAATCAGAAAACCAAAAGAACAGGAAGACAAGGGATGGAGCTACTAAAAATAGCTATATCCATGTTCAAACAACCAACGTCAAGGTACCTATGTCTTGTAAACAGGTGGTCGAGCTGTGAGATACAGTAGAGTGTTGTCTGTGCGACAACATCGTTGCTTTCCTAACGGTTGTGTCACTCGTTGCACTTAATTTACAGCCAACTCGGCTGAGAAACGGCAACGTTCACGCCTCTGAACCCGACTTTCTAACACTTCGCTTAGAGTTCCCAACCATCTACTCCGTGAGTCGCGAAGTCTCCAACTCGGAAGCGGAACCCAACCTATAGTGGCTAACTCTCTGTTAGCTAACCGAACCATCGAGCGATCCGCGTTTCAGTGAATGATGACAAGAATTTATGGATATAATGGTTCTGGCTGTTTTTGCTCCCAACACTGGTCCACAAATTGGCACATTAACGAACATGTGCAAATACTGTTAGAAACAAATAGGTGTAAGCAACACAACTTCGTGATACGGTTGAGGGAAAACTGTTGACCTCATAGATGCCGATTCGCCATCGTTTGCAAGACTGCCATGTCCGTAGAGCGTTCCCAACCAGCGGTGTAGATGATTACGAACTCCCTAACCGAGCAAACAACACCTGCAAACCCAGTCAAGATCCGTGATCACTTCATTGGCTAGTCGCTTTGCGGTTTCTTCTAACGATCAGCTATCACATCGAGCAGTGCATTGTGTGACAGGCGTTCCTTCGACACACGGAGCACGTGACTCAACCAGTGAAGACTCTACATTTGCATCATCTCGGTTATCGGTTGTGATCTTACTTATTTCTCGACTACGCCACGCCGAACTGTCGCGTTGTTCACACAGTCAACCCACCTAATCATGCTAACTGGCGACGACCACGATGATGGAATACCGAGATTCTCTATGCATCATCATCATCATAGACAGCAATACATCAGTGGTTTGAAGTGATGCTTAACTGCCACATCTTGCACCTTCTGCTCGACTAGTTCGGGTCTCGGGTCCACGAAGAATTGCTTAGAATTTTTGTCTTATACAATTTTGCGTGTTTGCTACTGTATAACTGGCAAAAGTTAGTGAACGTTCTGTGTTTTCGCAATCTTCATAGAAACCTCGTTAGCAATATTGCAGGTTAATCCGATGACACTACGCAGATAAGTGAACCAACCAACAGTATTTTATATCCTGCCCACAGTAACAAAGACAGGGTCATAGCGAATCCAGTCGCATAGTAACAATCAGTTTCGCGCGATTTTCAGTTTATGTGAAACCAAAATCCCCTATTACTCACGGGCAGGCTTGTAATAACACTCCACTTTTTTAGAGCCCAAAATACACGCCAGCCTAGTCATCTACATCACCTAACTCATTGTTGTTTGAAGAAAAACCAGGTGGTGAGATGTCATCTACCTGTTCACTAGTTTACTATGTGGCAGAACTTGAGGTTTTTGGAACCTTCTGGTGGATTTTTCTCAGTGCTGTCTATTCTCTATCGAACATCATTTAAGCATGTGTTCGCGGTATAAAAATTCTACCTCTCTGTGTGTTGTTCCTTATGCACTCAACCACTGGTCACTTAACGAGTTGTGTCGCTACTCATTTAGGCGTAACCGATGGAGTCCGCATTACAGGCCCGTTGAACACTTCACCTCATCTACCTGTCGAAGGCGATGGCAGACGTGAACTGTTGTATGCCGCACGTGGACGTCAATTAAGAGAACTTCAGGCCGAATTGACTCGGGTGCGTGAAGAGATCGCAAAAGAAAAGCGGCTGGCCAACCACCGCCTAACTCTTGCTGAAGGTATGCACTTTTGAGAATTTTTGTGGTATTGTTTCACTGGGGTATTTGTCTTTCAGCTTTGCATAACTTGGGACTGTTTGTCTCTTGCTGATTAGTTGCAACTGCAGTCGTGACACATTTTTAGGCTGTGAAGGTTTTTCTCAACAGACAGGAGGCTGTACTAGTATGCCTATTATAATACTGTGTCTGCAGTGAGCTTACCTCTTAATGAATGAACAGTTTCCTACGGCGACCAATTTTGTGTGTTGGAAACGTGACTTTGAGCGGCTTCTCACTTGGCCCCGTAAGCGATTGCCCTTTAAGTAGACAAAAGTTGTACCCTACGACTTCTGAACCAGTCCTAGAGCGACAACTTTTCTTGCTTTCTGGACGTGGTAATTGTCGAGCAGCAGTACATTTTGTTATGCGTTCGAAAGATGTGGGATACCATGTTACTGTAAATGGTCGTTGTTCGTCCTGGCCTTAACAGTCGTATCCATATCATCTGACCAACGTTACGTCCCATTACATGTTAATCGCACGTCCAGTTCGGTTGCCACGTTAATTGTGTGCTTTTTTTTGTTCGCTGCGCATTC